>VDFB02030891.1:24387-103507 GCA_007258455.2 Sequoia sempervirens
TATCTCAAGAAAATCCTAAAGTTTTGTTGGATCATCAAAATCTAGCCCTCTTCATGCCACTTGATGTATGCGAAGTTGACTACACAATATCAATTAAACCATAAATTAGATTAATTAGCTCAATAGTAAATAAGTTAGATTACTAAATAGAAATGTATCTACTATAATTTAGAACTTTCAAATTAACATCTAATTAACTATACTAAACTATTATTTCTCTAAACTATCAATTAAAGTAAAATTTAGTTCTTGATTACCTCAACTCTTTGTTTCTTTCCCAAAAAAATATTCAACAAATGAGGGTTCCTTAGGAAAATCAAGATTCCTATCAGATTGTAATGGTCAAGGAGACACATAGCTGAATTATAGAATGGACTATAATAGGTAGAATAAGATTGATATAAATTAACATATAATTATTGACAAAAAGGAAAATGCATATAATGAAAATATGTTGGATGTGTAAATTAAAAATCCAAATTACTAAACATAAACTTATATCTACTACAAAGAAAACATATACCACTAATGAGGCTTCTTCCATTATTTGAGAAGGGCTTGAACCATTGATGAACCAACTATAACTTCCTATATAAAAATGACAAGAATGTAAGACTATTTGTATGTACATATATATAATCGTAATATATTTGAAATTAACATATAAATCACTACAATAAGTTCTTTAAACTATTAATTCAATTAAAAATCAATTCAATTATCTCGACTCTTTGTGATTGCTCTAAGACTTTCATTATGTGAATAGCAATCCCTTAGAACAATTTTGTGTTCTACTATAACATATTGGAAAAGGTGGCAACTCATTCACATTTTTTTTATTTTTTAACGAGGGGAATCGGGTGCAGCACGGCCCCCCATATAACCCCCCACCACTGGTAAAATTTTTACCATGACCGGCAGTGCTGGCGGGACACACCAACTGGTACCACAGGATCGCTGGAGAGTCGAACCCATGGTGGGCGCCCTGCCCTTAACCAACTGAGCTAGGACCAACTCATTCACATTTGGAGTACACTACAAAGTTAAAATAAGATTAAGATATAAAGTAATATATTTAATTAATCATAATTTAAATGATATGCATACAATAAAAAATAAACATATACAAAAAAGTATACCATCAAGTCTAGGCCAAAATCAATGATTGAAAGATTACCATGATGAACTTCTCTAAGTTCCTCCTCTATCATCAACTATTATCCCACTTGAATATACATTAGTACTAATATTTGTTATATTAATTTTAAATAAAATGCACTATTAAATAACTTCACGTTTTATCTGTACAAAAGATTAACCTTCCTCCTCTTGTCTAACCCTTGATGGCTCTCCTTTTGTTCTCTCCTCTAATTCCTCCATAAATGTTCTTGCCTTTAATTCTAGCTCATCTCATGTAGGCATCATACCATGAATTTCATATTTAGATGTGTTTAAGGATGACTATTAGTCTCTCTATGGGGGAGTAAACACAAACAATTGCACATAGTGCAATGATGAGGCACACAAAAATATGTAAATTAGGATGGTCCACCAACATCAACCAATCAAGCAAGAGCATCAATGTCATGTGGCTAGGAAAATTGAGATGTGTAATTAAATGGCTAGTCAAAGAGTGTATGGTATTGAGGCTTGTAATTGGAACATCTGCAACAATGCCTAGGAGTGTTATTGGAGGTGGAGAAAGAATAGGAGGAGGAATATATGGAACTTGCATTTGTCGTGTTTCCCCATGTCAATTTTAAGGCATTCCTCTACCTACTCAGAAATTTCTAAATTCAAAATAGTTAACATGTCTTCCTAAAACAAACTCTACATATATTTTATAGAGGAAATATAAAGGGACATCAAGATTGTTGTTGGGTGGTTTATGATAATAAAAAAATGGCCATTGATAATCCCAAAAATTTCTTGTCATACCCTCATGTGTGCACCATTCAATGGAAAATTTGGGCTTACATACCTTAATGGGCAATCTAGTTTTAAGATTCACAAAATGTTGTCCTAATTGGGATTTAGGTATGTCTAATTCTTTAATTTGATCATATGGAAAGAAATTTTAGTATTCTTTCCACTCTTCAAATGACTTGTGTTAGCTTGCAATTCCCTCTAATGTGGTTGACATTGAAGATAATCAAGGGTGTCGATGGTATATTTCCATAATGTTATTCAATTCATTAATATTTCTACAGCATCATAAATTGTGGCCCTTAAAAATTTCACACTATTTTTTTCTCCCCCTAAATTATTGAGCCTAATCGGGTTCCTAATTTCCTCAAATTATGCATTCTATAGCCCATTTATACCATTGTTTGAGAAATTGCAAGCATTGAATAAATGCATCCAATTAATATTTTTCCTCGAAACTTAATGTCTTAGAGAATAGGGCCAAGACCCATTCACCCTAGGGCATACGGGTCCCCCTATTATATTGGGGACCAATTTTGGACATGCTAGAGTGGCCATTTTAACATTCAAAACCAAACTTGCAAAGGTCAGCTATTGGGATCATTTTTTTGGGAAATTAGCATAATTGCATATAATTATCTAATCTTTTCACCATTTGAAACTATAAGAAGCAAAAAGGAGATTTAATGATCAAGAATTATTGTTAAGAGCAAGTCAAGAGCAACATTTCAATGATTTATTGTAGCAATTCAAGATCCAAGTATCATGTCAAATTGTATGTGAGTTCATGTTGTTTTATTATCATTGTTTTGTGAAGGCTAACCCCTTTTGTACATCTCCAAAGAATTCAAGAAATCAAGATCCAAGACCTTGAGGTGATGTGCATGACTTTAGTCCTTTAAGGAAGCCATTGAAGGGTGGTGAGTTGCAGAACTTTGTGATTTTATCATTCCTTTCCTATCCATTATCATTTTATCATTGATATTGCCATTGTGGAAGTGGAAATAGTTACATGGGGTTTGACTAAGGAAAGCCCTTAAATGGCACATATATTCTCTTTGTGAATGTGTAGATCTTAGGTTTGAAGAAGATTGGAGAAGGATTAAAGAAAAAAAAATCATTTTTGCATTTGATGTCCTACATCTTGTCAACTCAAAGAAACTCACCTATAGAATTATCTGATAGCATTTCGATAACTTTGCAACTGGAAACAAGAGTCTTAGATCTACCACCAGAGGACCTCAAAAGTTGAGCAGGACACCCTTAGAAGGACACATACACCCTTGGGTGTATAAGTCCTATGCACCTTGAAACCAATTTTTTTGGGTAGGTACATAGTCCTCTACCCTTCCTAGATTTGATTGCAAATTGTTGTTTCAATCTGTGCATTGTCGAGATCTTGCATTTTACATATTAGGTCACATAATTGAATTAGGTTAATCATAGTTAATCAATACCAATCCATTCCCACCCCCAAATTGATTGAGATCCAGGTTTGATTGGCTCACCTTCATGGTTGAAAGTCAATCTATACATCTTGTTGATCTCCATCTTAATGAAACCATAGGAAAAGGCCTTGAATCCTGTTGTTCTAAGCATTTAGGACTTAGGATCACCTTTTTCTATGCTTCAATTTCTATCATTTAGGTTCTTAATTGAAGGAGGGATTTGTAGGGGAGGGTTTGGGTTTCCAACTTCCTCTACCATTTCAACCTATTGCAAATATAAAACTTACAAATTAACAAAAAATGAACTAATTACTAAAAATTAAAATAAAAACCTAATTCATATTAAAGCTCAATAAATTTTGATAAAACTACAAAAAAAAAAGCTAAAAAAAACAAACAAAAAAAAAACTTACCTAACCAATTTGAGCACTAAAATCCAAAATTTCAAATCATATGTATATTTTGTAGCTTCGAATATATGTTTTGTTCTACATAGTTTGCATCTTGAATCCTCACTTTCTGATTACTTTGCTTTAAAATGACAGTCTTTAATTTTTTCTTCATATATACTTGAAGAAAGCGGATCATATCCATTTAGAACAGATATTAGTTCAAGTTCTTTATTTTATTTTATATAAATAATATATTATAATAATGTATATAATATATAATAATATAAATTATGTTTATATATAATATTATAATATATAAATAATATATTATAATTATATCTAATATTATAATATATAAATAATATTTATAATTATATATAATATTATAATACAAATGTCGTTATAAATGGATATTTGTTTTTCTCTTTAGCAAAGCAAAACATACTTTTTATCTAAACCAAGTAAAAGGTCAAACATTCATTTCTCAATTTTGGCTATGTGAAAATGGGTTTTTTTACTATCATTATTGTTTGACCCATCATGATCCTACACTTATTGATAGTCAAACTAAAATACCAAAATTATGATTGATTGAATTTATTTGAACATGTTGAACAATTTCTAAATGCTTCAATAGATGACCAATAGTTCAAAAAATGAAAAAAATAAAATAAAAAAATCTAACCTATGAAAAATTAAATTAGAATAACATGAAAAGTACCAAAAACATAAGAATTAAATACTTCCTCTACCATTTTATTGAAGTTACACAACTTCATAAAATCTTCACTATATAACTTGAAACCAAAAACTCCTCTATTATCCCATATTTCTACTTAAAAAAAAAATCAAAGAACTTTATAGCTTTTCCAACCTCTAACCAATTCCTAATTCGCTCATAACTACTAGCTTTAGACTTTATAAAACATTTAAAATATTACAAAGTCTTATTAACGAGCATATATTTTCAACTCATTAAATAAACATTTTATAAATATTAATACAATAAACTTTGTAATAAAAGGTTGGGCAGCTTGTCAAGGAATTGTATTGGACTGACATGTAATGGCTGTAAGTGTAAGTTTTGAATAGATCCCTTCACTCAGATATTAGCTCTAAATATATTGGATTTCTAACACTGGATAACTAAATTACAAGTTCCTATTCCATCAAAGTGAAACCTTCAAGTAGGTACTCAATTTCATTAGACAATGCATGATCCAAGAAAGCAATTGTCTCTATCCAGCACTCCAATTTCCTCCATTTGTGCATTGAGACAATTTTCCTTGATTGCAGCTCTTCTTCGGTACTGAAGCATATGATTAGATCTTATAATATTGTCCCATCGATTAGTTTCAGGGCCAATTCTCTAGGCCTGTACTATTTTAATTGTAATAGATTATCTAGAGGTTGAAATGATATCATTTGTACATCTTGGCAGAAATTTGAACCTCCTGGAAAATATGGAGAGAAGTATTGCTTAAATTCTCACATCGATTGTAAAAAAAAACTATAAAGGGACTTCCTGGAAGCTGCAACCATTGCATCTAGTTTAAATAGCATCTACAATTTCTCACATTCTAGAAAAATGTTAATTTGTTCCTATCATCCTTATGATTGAAGTGATAATCTAATCATAAGTAATTTCTTCACCAGCATTGATGTCTCTTTTTGCAAAGAAAACTACCTTCTTCTAAGTCCTAATAGAGATCACCTTTGCTACACAGTTGGGAGAACAAGTATGATTTACAAAGTGAGCAATTATACCTTTCTAAGTAGAATCAATAATTTATCTCCTTGTCTTTTCTAAAAAAGTAGCATGCACCCTCATATTACTTTTTTTTCTTTCAAATGATAAACTATTTCCCATTTATCTACCACGTGAACCCCAATTATTCACCAATATACTCTTACCACCATTTCACCTTTCAAAATGTTCTGAGAAGTATATAAACCAAGACCATGAATACTAAACTTGTAAACCACCATACATTTACATCTTTGCTCTTGCTTGAAGCATAATGATTCTCTTTTGTAATCAGATTTCAAATCTATATTTGAAGGTTTCATAAAACCCCTTGTGCATGATTTATGGCCATTGATATGAAGCCATACATTTATTTGTTCTCAAGTTACTAAGTTCTTGTGTTGTTTGTATCAAAATTCCTTGGAAGTTCAACCTATTTGTGGATTGACCATGTAAGGAAAACTCTCTAAGAAGAAAGCCCTTGAGACTTTCTTTCCACAAGATGTATAATATACATGGCTCAAGTGGCCCCTAGATGGAGATACAAGACCCATAATCTGATCCTTCAGTACCAAAAGGGAAGTATTAACAACAGAGTTTGTAGAAGTACATGAATAAGTTTGAACATTCATGCCCCATTTTTTAGGCTCTAGATGAAATGTTGTTAGAGCTCTCTGGTAGTGCATGGACTCAATTTGATCAATATACTCATTACCTCCATAGTAATGTGCACCCAACACCCCCTCTGACTATTTATTCATTAAATGACTCCCCAGAGCTTCTATTATAACCTAGAAAACAATTTTCTTATATGCAATGAGTTCAATGCTCTTCGACTGCCTCTACTTCTACATTTTGCATTCTTGCCTGCAAATGTAAAATCCATTTTCATTGTGCTTCGAAAGATGTTCATATTCCTTATATTTTCTACTTCAATGGATGCCCATACCTTATTCCAACGCTGCCATTTTGGTGCAGGTTGAGAGGACATTGGCAAAGGCTAATGAATTGGGTGTTACATCTACCAAATGCATTTCCTTAAAAGTTTTAAGCCTTTTCATCAAATCCATTTTATGCATATCCTCCAAGCATTGTACTTCATGTGACTGGTTTTCCTTGTGGAATTCTGTGAAATAGATCCCATGCCATTTTCCAAGCTCCCATGTTTGGCATACACATCTACCAACATAGATACAATTAATATATCTAATAAAATTCCATTTTCCATTATGTTGTGATGCACAACATCCCTGTTTTAAAGCTTGCATTCTAGGACAGGGATAGGGGACCTTGGTAAATCATAGTGTTTCATTTAACCTCTGCAAGTCACACTTGGCTTGACTAATGAGTCTATGTCAGATCATTTGAAGGAACTTTGAACTAATCAAGGGTTGCAAGGTTCGTATCTCCAACAAGTTCCAAATAGTCTTAAACCATCCAATAAGTAGAGTGTCAAGATTTAGGGGGGCACTAAGAACCATTGAGGATTATGAGGTGATTAGGATTTGTAAGGCTAGAGAAGGAATTAGGAACCTTTGGGGGTTTTGGGTAGGTTAGGAGTTACAAAAGTTTTTTAGATTTTAAAAGAATTTTGGATTTTAAAATGTCAAGAAAAGGGAAATGATAGAAATGTTATGGGTTGTAGGAGCTCTAAAGTTTAAGTGATGAGAAATTTAAGGGATTTAAATTCAACCATTATTATTGTTTCTAGATTCACAATTTGGAAAGTTCTTGACTCCACTTGTTGAAGACCTTATAAAAATTGCCTGACAAATCTACCAACCTAACAAATGAAGCTTAATGTATAAATTTCACTTGGATTAGTATTTTATAAAAAAATATTTTCACATTATGTATGATAACATCAAAAAACTTCATATCAAACCATTTAGCTTCATCCTTTATGAAACTCTTGGTTTAATCAGTTTTACAAACTACTTGATAAATACTTAAGACCTTTAAATAAAAAAAGTGTTTTGGTTTGAAAAATTTCCACCTTGGGTGAAATAATATAAAGAACATCCCCATAAAAGTATTTTGCACCATCTCTAATGGATTTCAACATTTAATTGTTTCTATAAATCTTGGCAAACTAGATAACTACTTTGATGGTTCCGATTGAAACAATGGAGATTCTTATTTAAAATGACAAGAGACTTAACATATAATGATAATTGAGGAATTTTTTATTAGGAACTACTCAACATAAGGATTTGGATGTAATTTTTTTGAAAATTGGTAAGTTTAACAATAGGGACAACAACCTACAACCTTATTCTAACCAAATCCCCATTCCACAACATGTCTCTCCCCCTAATCCTTCTTCATAACTAAGGGTTAAAATGCCCATAAGTTTGGTCCATCCAAGTACACATAATCATATCACATCCAACCCAAAATCAATCATTATAATTATCCTATAAAAATCAACCATCTCAAACCTCTATACTTCCTCTTGACCTTTCAAAAACATCCATTCCCCCAACTACCACATATTTCCCACAAACATAAAATTCCTTGGGATACTCATAGATTCATCCAACTTCATCATATCAAGGTTTACAACATTCATACTCATCATAATTTCTCACCTCTCATTAACAAAAAACATTACCTCTTAATCAACAATACATCAACTTGTATTACACCACATACACATTACCACCCCTTAACCACATGATATGCAACCGACCAAATCATAGCACCATAAAATTCCTTTGCCCAAGAAAGGAAATAAATGAAAAACATGCTTAAGTGACTACAAGAAATAACATTGAATCAAAGGAAACCTTATAATTTTGAGGATATACACCCCTATCCATTAATCAGGTATACTACCATAGTCCCTTTCCCTCAAAATTTTGAAATTGATTTTCAAATAATTTTAGATGGCTTGTCAAGATTTCACTTATAGTGACTCATATCTCATGTGACTATTTTCATGAAACCTAGGAGGCTAAGCCTTAGAATGATTTATCCATTTATCCCAAGACTCTATGACATCATTTAAGGAACTACTCAAAAAAATTGTTGCACACTTCTCATATAACATTGAACATGAAAGTATTATGTTAGATTTATGCAACACAAAACAATGTAATGGTGAGAGATTTGTGGCCTTCCTAGAATGATGGAGTCACCTTGTAAGAATATTTTCATGGCTCATAATTCCTAAAAAAATTATTAACATATTTGTCCAAAATATTATTCAAGAAATGGGATTCCATTTGCAAGTCCAATGTAAAAAATATTTTGATGAAATTATAGGCAAATGGGTCACTATAGAAAAAACCCTTATTGCCAAAGGTTGGTTAATATTTTTAAAGAAACCAAAGACACTAACAATAATCAATACAATTACAAACCGCGTTTATAGGATAAAAATAAAAAACATAGTTAATGACGGTGTTACAAAAAAAACACATCCAAAAAATACAAACACCAACACAATTGTCATCAAATAATCCAAATGTCCAACCTATCCAAAATAATGTTACCATTCCTCAAGGACAACCAAAAAAAAAAACAATACTAAGCATAAGTACACTCCATTGGGGGAGCCCATGAAAGTAGTTTCTAATAATTGGTCCAAGAAAACTTGATCAAATTCCTTATGACGACAATTTTTGACAAAAATCCAACAAAAGCCACTTGGCATAAAGAATGTGAATATTATGAATAACATCAAGTAAAGTGAAATGACACAACCAAATGTATGAAAAAAAATTACATTTAGGATCTCATCAATCATGGTGAGATTGAAATTGAAGGCCACCTAGCAAACACCCCAAATGAATGATTTGATATGTATAAGGATCCTCTCCCTAAGCACAATCAAGGTAAATCCTATATGTCCAACAAAGATACCACTCATAATGTCACAAACAACATCCATACTTCCATAACTATAAAGAGTTCTAATTATTCCATAACTATGCTTCATGGTCAAGTAACTGTTGAACAAGACAACTGAGAGGGTAGGGGGTGAATCAGTTATAACAAAATTTAACCTTTAAAGCTTTCACCAGAAATTAAATCAATCACAGATCCTTTATTATGCTAATCTGATTAATCATTAAATGCAAAGGTAGAAACTAAAAAGCATCACACATAGACAATAACACCATATTTACATGGATAACCCAATAAGGGAAAAACCACACTGAGGATTAGCTCACAATATAGAGAATATCAAAACTAGTTACAAAGGCTCACTGCCAAAGAAGGATCACTATCAAAACATGACATGATGTCCAAACGAGGGTTAACCACTTGGAGGGCTCACTGCCAAAACAGGACTTACTGTCCAGATCAAGACTCACTATTCAAACAAGGGTTAACCACCTAAAGGGCTCACTACCAAATATATATAAAGAAGATAGAATAGATTTGTTACATAGAGAAGAACAATCTCAATGCAATAGAGATTTCCACCATAATTTTCTCAACCACTTGGAGACATGCTTGAATGATAGAGTACACCTTTATCTCACTGCTTCCAAAAACTCAACAATTAGACTTCACACTGATCAAACACACTCGTATCATGTACACACTAATTCACATCTATCTCACATCTATCTTGCTCTATTTCTTTGCACTTATTATTTTTCACCAATATCTCATCTTGTATTTATACCATCTTCAACTTTGAAACATATCTAAAGTTGGCCACACACCATTTGCATTTACAAATTCAAATTAGGTCGGTGCCAAAAAATTCTAGGGTGGAATTAGAATGAGGGTGACCCAAACACATGCTTCCATAAGCTTCGAAAGTAGTGCTAAACACAAGGTCAGCCAAACTAGTGTTAAACACATAAATCAATTAAGCACATGCTACCTTAGCATGATCCAATTCTTCCAGATAACAAAATTATCTTCAACTCTATCATATCACCTTAACTCCAAAACCGCAAGTCATAAGACTCAAACAAGAAGAAATTTGGAGCAACTACATTTCTCTCGGACCTCGGCCAGATACCCTAAAATGCACAGTTTACAACTAGTGAACATAACTCATATTTTACAACAATCCAGAAGCCCAAATCCTGGATATAGAAACTTCCAACAACCATGATCAACATATCTAAACCACATGAACATAGGAGAAAATCTTGAAGCAAAACTCAAAGCAACAACTAAACAGCTGCAACCTTCCTTCATTACAATTTTCTCAATATCCTTGACATATACAACCAATAACCATTATTCATGACATCAATGACAACAACTAGTTGAGAACCAGTTAACCAGTTGACATCAATGACAATACCTTCATCATAATTTCTTTGTACTTGCAACAATCTCCCCCTTTGTCATTGATGGAAACACATGATGTGAGAAACCATAAAATACAACACTTCCTCATGATTTTATTTTATCCCCCTTAGTAGATACTCTTTTCACATATTTCTCTCCCCCTTTGACATCAATGGAAAAGGCATAGGATGTTTTACATTGATTTCCCCTTTGACATCAAGAACAATACTTTTTCAATGACAACACATGACACTACCTACTCCCCCTGATAGGTAGCCACAATAACATCAATCCACAAGAAGGATAAATCCATAGATCTAGTGGAATAATGCATCTCCATATGCATATAGTTCAAGAAAGGAGGGGCAATAATCCCTAACTTCTCTTGGAGATACTCAAAAGTATCTTTAGGAAGAGACTTCATAAATATTTTAGCCACTTGATCCTTCGTCAGTATATACTCAAGTTTTACTTCATTCTCCACAACCTTCTCTCTCAAAAAGTGATACCTGATAGATATATGCTTTGTCCTTGAGTGTATCACTAGATTCTTTGAAATGTTAATTGCACTTGTATGATCATAGAAGATAGAAATGGGATCATCATACATTACTCTGATATCTTTCAATGTCTATTTCATCCAAAAACTTGTGTACAGAAAGATGCAACAACAATATACTCAGTTTCAACAGTAGATAGAGAAACTAAATCTTGCTTTTTACTCAACCAAGCCAACAATCTGCAACCAAGAAAGAATGCACCACCACTTGTACTCTTTCTATCATCTACACAAACAACCCAATCTACATCTATGTAAGCACTTAGTGTAAAATTAATATCCTTAGGATACCATAACCCATAATCCAGAGTGCCATTCAAATATCTAAATATTCTCTTAACAATAGCAACATGTGTTTCTTTAGGGTTTTCTTGAAATCTAGCCACAAGAAAAAATGCATGCATGATATCCAATCTAGTAGTAGTCAAGTACAACAAACCTCAAATCATGGATTTGTACATGCTCTGATCAACCTTGGGTGAATTATCATTTTTACTCAATTTCCAACAAGACACCATAGGAGTGCATACCAGTTTGGAACCATCCATCCCAAACATCATCAACATGTCTCTTACAAACTTTGACTGTGAAATGAAAATCCCTTTCTCTGTTTGATTAATTTGCAACCCTAGAAAGAAATTCATCTCACCAAACATAGACATCTCAAATTATTTTTGCATCTCTTTAGCAAAAATTTTGCACATTGTTTCATTTCCTCCAAAGATAATGTCATCAACATATATACAACCACCATCAAGATCTTGTCATTTTCAATTTTAAAATACAAATTATTGTTTTCCATACCTTTGTTGAAACCTAGTTCGACTCTGTGGAGTCCCCTACATTGGGCTTCCTTCAGGAGAGAGTACTTGAGGGTGACTTCTTTATAAGTCTGAGGACCTATGAAGCACTTACATCCTATAGAATATGTCCATCATTGGTCTGTAGGCCTTCAGTGCACTTCATTCAAACCTCCTTAGGAGAGAGTACCTATAGAGCCATTTTCCTGCCTTGTGATTTTGAGTATGCTAGATTGTGGTCTACTTCCTCGACGATTTAGGTATATGTTCTTGGAACTTTTTTGACCTAATTTACCAAACACTCATTGACACTCATGTTCGATAAAGTGGGGGAAAAATGTATAGGAGTGAATTTGCACCCCCCTTGCAAATTCCCCTTTTACACCCTCCACCTTAGGAGAATTGAATCCAACCAAGTAATTTCATGTCTTAATTCTGAAATCCATCCACTTGGCGCTTGTTTTTAATGTCAGTGGGGGAATTTTTGTCAAGGACATCCTCACGACATGCAGATGTCCTCACGACACGTTGTCATCTTGACAAGATTCCTACCTTTGGAATCTATAGAGGCATTGTGTTCTCCATTGGCAATGAAACGTAATTCCCCCATGCCTTCTCGTCGACCTTTGAATGACTCTTTCCCTCCCATTTCATCTTCAAATGGCTATGCTTCACTTTCAATTCATCTTCTTAGCAATTGTTGATCTTCTACACATGATTTCGTTCTCACTCCACATTCTTGCAACTTCAAGCTACTTGCTGCACTATTGGCTTCACGATTCCAACAATCACAACATTCTTCATATCTACCATAGAAGCTACAACTTGGTGTCTTGCGAGACTAATTTCATGTTGTTGCAGCTGCGTCAACTTTGTCACATTTGTAGGCTTGCATTCCTCTTCATTGGCTTTGAGTTCCTTTGGTCAAGGGTGGTATTGCTTCCTTACTCTTTGTTGTTGGATTTGAGTAGAATAGTGCCTCTTGTAGTGTTTGGTTTCATCTCTATTTCAGCATTGTTTTCTTTATCATATTTCTACATATCTATCTATCTAGTTGTCTGTGGAGGTGGAAACACCAAAATAGGGGGTTTGATTGTGGCAAACCCCAAAACAACCCCAACATTTTACCCCTCTTGGCTATGTGTAGGTACATGTTCATGTGGAGCTTACTGGAGAACTGAACCCTTCGTGATTCAAATCTTCACCATCCTTATTCTTATCATCTTTTACATTATTTTAGTTATTTCATCATTTATCATTCTAGTTATAATCTTTAAACCTCAACTGCTAAGTTGTCAATAGGTTCCTTGTACTTTTCACTATCATTTGCACTTTCTGTCTGTACAAAAACCAACACACCTGTGATACACTAGTGAGTCGCGCTATCATCCCTATTTTGTGCCGCTATCCTCTAATAGAGAGTTGTCCAAGGTATAGTCTGGGTTCTAGGAATCTATTATTTTAGCCCCATTAAAACTCTCGAGTTAGTAGAGTGATTGAAGCACTAAGAGTGCTCTTCATTCTCTCTCCTTGACATCCAATGCTTGTTCAACTTAAGGTAGATTAGGGAAGCCTTCCACTCATGGCTCTTCATGACCTGGACCCTTGGTGTAGTTGGCCCTCATCCTCTACACTCTCAATATCTATTATGTCAAGCCTTCTCCTTTTGGTGCTAGTTCACCTTGTGAAACATCACTTCTTCTTCTTCTGACCAGTGGGGGTACATTTTCTTCCAACTCTTCTTCTTCATTAGCAAAATTTATTCCAACATCCTTCTCTCTTGTGGATTTTTGTTTCATTCTTCTTTTGGGTGGGACAATAGGAGGTGTGGTAGTGGTGGTTCTCTTCTTCTCTACCATTTTGTCATGTAGAACCAAAGGGGATTTCTCCCTTACCAGAGGACTAGCAATAGATTTTCTTATCTCCCTAATAGCAAGTAAATCCACAAAGGACTTTTGAATAGATGGTGGAGTGGTAGTAATTCTACCTGATCTTCTTGAGCTACCTAAAGCTTCTCCAACACTCATATCTTCTCTAGATCTTTCTCTAGCATACAACACTTTCTCCTTTGAAATGCCAAATTCTTGTGCATATATGTCAACCATGGCATATACATTCTTCCTCATTTGTTGCTCTTTTTGTTTCATGTGTACTTAATAGATTTTTTCTCAAAAGCCACATACCTTGGTTTTGTGGTATCTTTAGGACTATTTAATAAAACATCTGCACAACCAATAAGCTTTGCCTCTATTACCTCATAACCTAATTCAGGAACCCAAATTGACCTCAGTTCCACTGCCTCCATAATGCAGTGATCTGTGGAAACTAAGAATGTGATATCACTTTTATATATTTTTCCATAATTGACCTAGGATTCCTCTCTCTTTCATGCATCCTTTTTTAAAATACTGCAAAGAAAGCGGTAAGGGTGTCATCTTGTGTATTGACATCTCCAAGGCTCCTCAAGTAGTCTACAATTTGATGTGCAATGGGCCTTCAACTTACCTATAGTTAACCTTTCCAATTATAGGAACCTCCTTCAAAAAGTAGAAGAGCAAGCACATAACCAAAGTGTCATACTTAAACACACATTTCTTCATTTTGATCTCCAATAGATTCCCCATTAGTTTTTTCCTAAGCAACTCACATAGGTCATAATCTGCACTATTTTCTATCATATCATGTGCCACATTGATTGTAGTGGCATAAATAGAGTTGTCTCTATTTGTGAAGTAAATATTGTAACTAATGACTGTGGAGGCATACCTAACAGTAGGGTTTCTATAGGATTCACTACAAGGGCTCTCTAATCAAATGTAGCACCTATTTTCTTCATTACCTCTTTATTTTTAATAGACTTTAGAACTGGAATGAGTTCGGAGAAGCATAGATAGGTGAACTCTCTTATCACCTCCTTTGTAATCATGTGAGGCATATTAGTCCAAACAAATTGATTATAAATTATTCTCAGATCCATTCTAATCCACTTGATATCATAAAAGAAATTAGGGAACCATTGTCAGACATCTAGTTTCTTCTCAACTAGGTTTCTATATTTTAGTTTTAGGGAAAATTCTTCACTAGTTAATTCATTTGCCCATACATCCCTTAAATTACTAGGATAATACTCTTCCATATTTCCATGAATGTATGCTCTAATATCCTCAGTTGGTAAGACCCCATATGGAATGTGCGAGAAAGCACCTAGAGGGTCATCTTCTATGGCTTTTATAGCGTATCTTTTAAATTTAGGTTGGGGTTTCTCCATAACCTCTATAACTTTAGGTGTAGCTATTGCAATGTATGTTCAAATTGATTTTAAGAAAATATTTCTAAAAGCTAGGGCACACAAGATTTCAAAATTACCTTTTTAACTTCATTCGCCAAACTAAGGTTTCAATGCTTTGAATCTCAATTTGCCTTAAAATATTTGATTTCTCCTTTCACTTCTTTGCTCCTCTTCGAATGCCTTTGGTGAAATGAATTTTCATTTTTAGAAAATTTTCTTATAACCCTTCAATGAACCAAAATTTTGCAATAAATGCTTCAATTCATAAAGTTGGCAACCCTAAAACTATTTGCACAGTCAGTTTTTGAAGTTCCACAAACTTCTGCATGAACACATTTTCTTCTACAATCTTCACCGATAGATCAAGCATGTTGATATACATCACATATCTTTGTGTTGTAGCCTCAACACCACTTTTCTGGCAGGCAATAAAAGATATCAATTAAAGCTCCACCTAAGTCATAGCTCTTGGCTTAGTTTCTGGAGGAAACATTTGCACTGGAGGATGGTACATATTCTCCCTTGTCATCTGTCTCTTCCTTCTTTCTCCAAATATTTTTTATTTCTTTTTTTTATTTCTACCAGATCCACCTTTTTGATTGGTACATTCCTCTTTACCGGATTATCCTTTGTGTTTCTGCTTCCACAAAATTTAGCAATATGTCAAGGTCTACTACAATTGTGACATACAACATTCTTTTGAACAATATTCCTTCCATTCATTCTAGATCTTCACTAATTAGCTTTGTGTCCAAATCCATAGCATATATATAACAGTAACCATTGAAAGGTTGAATCATTCTACCATTGTTATATGCATTCATCATTTGACTTCTAAATTCTCTTGCTTTATGACCAAATCTTTTGCATGTAAAAAATTGACCAGTAAAGGATGGAACATTCTGATTCATTTTGCTTCTACATTTTATTTCTCTATGTCCAAATTTATTGCAAGATAAACAAAAACTGTTGAAAGATGGGTACCTTTGAGCATTGGTTGTCTGACTGGAGGTCTTCTAGCTTCATTTCTTTGATTTTGAATCTTGCCATTGTTCTTCTTGTCTTCAATCTTCTTTGGTTCATAGATCTTCTCTTCTACATTATATGTCTAATATGCTTTTGATCTTTTACCTTTTTCAAATCCCAAGAAACCTTTATCTTTGGATACGTTCTGACATGTAATCATCTCATTAAGCATTGTGGAACTCATTTTGAATTTGTCTTCATGAATTCTTGCTTTCTTCAGATCTGATCTCAAATTTAGCACTTCTTGTTCAAGCCAAGTATGCATTCATTAGATTTTCTTTTCACCATTGCATTTAGACATTCCTCAACTCTTTTATTTTCTTCAACTTGCACTTTCAGTCTAGTGATCCTTTTATTTTCCCACTGACTTCCTTATGCCTTTCTCTAAACTTCTTGATCTTCTCTCAATTTTTTGATGCATTCATTTGCTTCTTTAACATTTTCCTTTAGATCTCTATTTTCACCTTCAATCTTGTTAAGATATTTTCAAGAAAAACCATAGCATTGATACATTTTGACTCAAAATCTAACAAAAGTTTGTCAGAATTTTGACAAACTTTTGTCAAAATCATTTTGTCGATTTTCCGATGAAATTTGAAATGTCGAAATTCCAACCCAACCGATGATGCTGGGTCAAAATTTTGATGTTTCAAAGTTCATCGAAAAATAAACAAAATAATTTTGACAAAAGTTCGTCGAAATTTTGACGAACTTTTGTTGGATTTTCAGTCAAAATTTATCAGTGTGGTGAGGGTTAACTCAAAATATATTATAATTGATTATAATATATTACAAAAATTCTCACTGTAGGTTGACTCACTACCCATAGAGAAAAAAGATAAAAGAGAGATGGTGGCTCATAGCCTATTTTGTTCACTATTACAATTTGCATCTTACATATGCATGAATTACAGTTCCATTGAAGCACAATAATAGACTTTATCTAATTTAGGTTCAACACTCTGCCTCACTCTTCATTCGCACAATTATGATCTTCAACTTCACATTGCTCTACTCAAATTTTCATCACACGCACTACATGCCACATTCATTACTTCATCTATATCAAAACACCAAAAATAATCTAACATATATATCCACATCTAGTAGAACATCAATTAGGTCGGTCTAATTATATGTAATACCCAAAGTATAACTTGTCAGCTCCAAAACTTATCATCCATAACACACACCATAATTCAAACCTCAAAATACCTTAAGATAGGTCGACATGGACCTATAATAGATCCTACATAAGGTAGAAATACTTATTCATCCTTTGCACAACATCAAACATGTTAGGTTGGCTCCATATAAGACCTAAAAGTAAAAACCTTCATTTGTGTATCCACATTTTGACACGTGGACCTCAAAACTCAATACCATCTCAAATTCATGCTCAACTAACATCTGGAAACTTAACTTAAACACCACAAATCCAAAAATTCATTCACATAGAGGTGAAGAATCTCCCACACAAACACACTGTATAGAAAAATGAAATTGTAATATGCCAGGACGAACTCTATTATTCATAACTCTCAAACTACTTTGCCAAATATGATGAAATCTTGGAATTGAACTTATCTAACAACCAAAAAAATTGGGTTAGAAGCATAAAGCAAAATATTCCTATGTAGAGTGGTGCGGACCCAAAAACTGATGCACTATAACACTGAATCAGTAGTTTTGACACTTAGTCAAATTTTCACATAGATGATATTTTCAGACCAACTCAACTTGCCCAAATGTCTTCTATAGCAACTCCAAAACCTGTTAGGATTAATCAAAATGTTCCACAACAATGTTGACATTAATGACAACACTGTATCATGTCGTTAAGAACCATCCATGCTCATTTTTCCAAACAAAATCATCAATGACAAACTTCAATAGTCTCCTCAAGCTTCCAACAACAAGCAAATTGAGATCCACATGCACTACATTCAAGAGCTGATTCATGGGGAGATCATTAATCTAAAGTACTATCTAACATCTGATTTGACTATTGACATCTTCACCAAACTGTTTACTGAGAAAAATTTCCTTCATTTGTGAGCTTTGCTTGGGGTACGATTGGTGTCTTCTTTGGGGAGCTACTTAGTCCTTATCTTATTCTCTCTATTATGGGTGCATGTTGTCTCTCTCTTTGTGGGGGCTTCTTTGGGGAGGAATTTGATATGTACATGGGTACCTAAAATGATAACATGGCCTCATTTTTCAGGATCCATCATCTTTTACATCCTCCTAAGCTGTGCTTAAGGGGGGTGTTGGTGTAGGTTTTTATTTTTCTAGTGAGATTAGTTATTTTCCCTTAGTCATAGGTTTTTTTCTACATTTTTATTAATCTTTCTTAGGATAATAAAGTGAGTATCATTTAATAACTAGGAGGTAAAGTGATGAGTTGTCTCAATCCTTTAAGGGTGGAGTACTTACTTTTTCATCACTTTAGTTAATGTTGGTGGTTAGTGGTGGTCAATTCCTATTGGTTGATTTTCCACCTCCATCATCTCCTTAGTTCTATATAAAATCCCTACCTAGCTTGTTTTTTCTTTTATCTTGGAAGCTCTTAATGCAATTATGTCATCCTAACATTGCATATCTCTGGAAATTCTGATTTGCATTGTTTATGTTTTCCAATTTATATATAACTTTGAATTTCTCTTATAAAGTTCCTTGGGTTATTCAATCTATTTCAAATTTCTAACACCTCCCTACCTCTCCTTCCCTCACTCATTCCCTATCTAAGCCCTATTTCCCTCTCTCCCTACCTCCCTCTCTCTCTCCCTATTTCTCCATCTCTCTCTACTTACCTCTCCTTACCTCTCCCTGTCTACCTACCTACCTCAAGAGAGAGAGGGGTATGGAGTGAGGGAGAGGTAAGTAGAGATAAAGGAAGAGGGGATATGGAGAGAGGGAGAAAGAGGAGAGAGAGAGGGGGGAGGGAGAGGTAAGGAGGTAGAGCTCGCAAGAGGTGAGATAGAGAGAAGTAAAGACGAAAGGGGAGAGAGAGATAAGTAGAGAGGGAATGAGGGAGATAGAGAGGTCTAGAGCTCAGTGAAATAGAGAGTGATATAAAAAGAGAGAGAAAGATGATAGGATCTTGTTCATTTCTAAAAAATTATAAGATCTTCCAAAACCTAGAATCTACATTATAACTCTTACAGATTCAAAAGGATTCTCAAGCATCTTGAAATTATATACATGAAATATAACTTAAAAGTATAAAAAAATGTATGTAAATAAATGTCCATATATAAAGGACCCATTATAGCATGCCCATGTTATGTCTTTTATAAGACTAAAAAGTGGTCCCCCATCTTTCTACATTTATCCCATAGGTCCATTTATTACATTTTGACAAGTATTTTTTATCATTGAATGTCGTATCACAGCTATTATGCCCATACTAGGGATGATCCCATCTTTGATTCTACCTCTAATCCATTACTATGATGCTCACAAATACATTTTTTATGACATACTTGGATAATCTGCATTAATATGCTTATCATTTGTTATTGATTTAGTGCATGATTATGATTATCTCACGATGAATTTCATTAATAATATATTATTATTTATCCAAATAAACACAATGTATCTAAAAATAGTTCAATGAATGGGATAATAAATTAAATGGGGACATAGTCTCATTTCTATATTTAATCTACCTTGTGAGAATCTTTTATTCCTTTGTATTGTAATTTTTTTTCCAGAGCATGTGAGTTTTCCATCTTGTATGGACTGTTAACTTTGTTTCTTTGTTACATTTACTATATGCATGTTTGAGACATGATTCTTACTTAGAGATTCAAATGCACCTCAAAGTGAAGGAAAACCATTCTATTTTATAATTAATTTGAGGCAATGTATCAATATATTTATATGATAACAAATGATACATTTTTTATGTATAGTTGTACTTGCACAGCTAATTCTATAATTATCATTTATACTTATGCATATGTGAATACAATCCCAATCCAATTGACTTATCTATTTAATTCAAATCCATAATCTAGTTACCATCCATAATCCATCCAAACAAACACTAATACATGTTTGACTCATCATTTATCACTTATCCATAAAGTATGTGAATACAATCCCATCATTTATTACTTATCCATATAAGTATGTGAATACAATCCCCATTTATCACTTATCTATATAAATATGTGAATACAATCCCAACCCAATTGACTTATCTTGTTAATCTAGATACATAATCTAGTTGCAATCCACAATCCATCCTAATTTAACACTAATCCAACCTAGACTCATCATTTCCATGATTGTAAATAAAAAATTTATAGCTAGCTAACCTCATTTCACTTTAGTCCAAGCCAACTTAACACAAAACTTCATAATTTGGTGTTATATATGTAAAAGAAATAAAAAATTTATAGCTAGCTAACCTAATTGCACTTTAGTCCAAGCCAACTTAACACAAAACTTCATAATTTGGTGTTATATATGTAAAAGAAATATTAAATTCATTTAGTCTGATTATCGAAATCATCCATCCACCATCCTGAGATGGTCTAACAGTCTCTTCAAAATAATCACACAATTCCAATTCCATTAAACCCTCATCTCAGTGTTATCTATCAAAATATTTTTAAATACAAACACCTATCAATCTGTTTTTAAAAAAATTAAAAACTAAGGGAAGTTATTTTTCCTCTTCAAAAGTTTCCAAAATAATAATAATACACTCTCAATCATAAGTTAATTTGATGGGTTTAACATAACAATCCTCTTTGATTGTCCTATTAATGCTCTTTAGTTTCCATTAAAATTATACTGCAAGTACCTCATTCTTGTATAATGTTACTCCTTTTCTACTCCTCAATGAAATAAGTTCTCAAAGGTTTACATTTATGCAATATGATAATCCTTCAAAGATCCTTAACACTATATTCCTAAATTAATGGGGCTCTAATTAAATTCAAGATATCTAAAGGAAATTGGACACCTTGATTGATTCAGGTTAGATAAAGGAATGGGGGAAGCATTCTAATTAAGTTCTTCCAATTTTCTATTTACTATTTTAAACACATAAGGGGATTGACAAAAAACTGGATTTAAATATGCACTTCATTACAAGAAAACAATACTTGCCATTACAAGCTCAAAAGATACTTCTGCCAGTAAATAACAGCCAAAGAAAAACCATACATTCTAGAATCCCAGTCAAATATGATTGATGTGGCTTGGATTATGAAACTAACACCATGATATACGAGTCATGTGAATGAAATTTCTTAAGGAGTACATTGAAACATCATCTTTGATGTCATAGACACTTCGTCAAACTTGGGCAATGTGGATAAATAGATAACTCATGAGAACTATGATTTCTTCTCTTGCGATCTCATCCAAAGATGTTTGAATACATAACATCAGTTGTGTAAACTATGGTGTGATCTCTTTGGAACCATCTTGAGATCTAATTGCATACTTGTAACTTGCGTATCTGGTCCCCCTCTCTCCACTTCCTTTCCTATTTCCCTCTCTTGCTTGTCTCTCCTCTCCCTTTCCCTTTCTCCCTCCTCTCCCTTCTCTCTTTCTTCCTCCCCTTCCTCTTGTGCCTCTCCCCTCTCTCTTTCCTTTTCTTTCTTCTATCTCTTATCTTCCTTCTTTCCCTTCTCTCTTTCTTCCTCCCTTCCTCTTGTCCCTCTCTCCTCTCTCTTTCCTTCTCTTCTTCCTCCTCTCTCCTCCTAGGTGCCTCCTTTCTCTTTTTCTTTTCTTTTTCCCTTATTTCTTCCTCTTCCTCCTCTTTCTTCCTCTCTTCCTCCTCTTCCTCCTCTCTCCTCTCTTCCTCCTCTTGCTTCCTCCTCTCTTCCTCCTCTCTCTTCTTCTCCTCTTCCTCCTTCCTCCTGTCCTCTTCCTCTCTTTTCTCCCTCTTTTCCTCCTCCCTCCTCTCCTCTTCCTCTCTTTTCTCCCTCTTTTCCTCCTCCCTCCTCTCCTCTTCCTCTCTTTTCTCCTCTCTTCCCCCTCCCTCTTCTCCCTCTCTTCCTCCTCCCTCCTCTCTTCCTCTCTTTTCTCCCTTTCTTCCTCCCTCCTCCTCTCTTCCTCTCTTTTCTCCCTCTCTTCCTCCTCTCTCTTCTCCCTCTCTTCCTCCTCCCTCCTCTCTTCCTCTCTTTTCTCCCTCTCTTCCTATTCTCTCTTCTCCCTCTCTTCCTCCTCTCTCTCCTCCTCCTCCTATCTCTTCCTCCTCTCTTCCTCCTCCTCTCTTCCTCCTCTCTCTTCTTCCTCTCTTCCTCCTCTCTCTTCCTCTCCTCCTCCTCTCTCTTCCTCCTCTCTTCCTCCTCTTTTTTCTTCCTCTCTTCCTCCTCTCTCTTCCTCTCCTCCTCCTCTCTCTTCCTCCTCTCTTCCTCTTTTTTCTTCCTCTCTTCCTCCTCTCTCTTCCTCCTCTCTTCCTCATCTCTCTTCCTCCTTTCCTCCAACCATTCAACACAACAAGGAAATGTAAATATGACATCATTCCTCTAAGCAACCAATATCTCAGCAAGATAATCACTAGAAACGCCAAATCCCAAAGCTACAGTATCCTTATGCAATATATTCAACACAGAGTTTGCTCCAGCAATGATTTATGCTTGGTTGTATCTGGAACAAGTACTGAACCCCAAAAATTCAAATGATTCATTTCCAAATGACAACTGAGACATTGGATAAAACTAAGGCACTACAAACACATCTCCTTGACTAACCCTTATATTCTTTGCAGAGCTACCATTTGGATACACTATTTGCACCATAGTATTAGTAGCTCGAGGGTTCCAATGAGGAGAGAGCATTGTTCCCTAATATTAAAAATATTGTGAAACACATACAATTAAGCAATACTTGTAAGACTTGATATTAATCAAATGTTCTTGTAGACAATTTGTTCTGTACCTCGGTTAAATTCACCATGAAAATGTTAAGATCAATGGGGAATAATCTTTCCTATTTGGTTGATCCATACTGGTTATGAAAGCTTGGCTTCTTATTTAATATATTGAAGGCTTTCATCTTCTTTTTGTGCCCTCCTAACATTGCTCCTAAGGCAATTTTTGTACTTAGTATGTATCTCTTTCCCCTGTCCTCGATTAAGCTTTTATGTCTTGGAGTCACTGAATGAACAATAGGTCCATAATTCTGCCTGCTTAGCAACTCTTCAATTTCCTCAATAGAGACCTACATGGAAATCATCTATAAGATCATGCATTTATATTCTAAGAGATCTTCCCTGGGTGGTAATATAAGCTGATTATATTGTTGTACCTTCACTAAATCATTATAGGAAATTCTTTAAAAATAAAAGCACAGTGAAAAACACCTTACCTTGAAAGTTGATCTTAGAATTTCTTTATCAAATCCTGAGAGGATACTAGTAGGATTGGCATACCATCCTCCAACAAAAATCATCTATTATATCAAAGAAGAAAATCGTTAAATGTGTCATGAATAGCATACAACCTATGCATATTTGGCATTATAAAAACTACAAAACCCAAAAGATCCGCCAAGAAATTCTATAGTTAACCAACATATGCTATATAGGCTTAGCCAATAAATACTATTACTTGAAGCATCCTAAACAACATAGTCACTCCAAAAGTGGAAAAGGAACCGAACATTTTTGGGATATAAACTGATATTAGTCATCTTGGAGGAACTAAATAATTCACTTAGTAAAATCCCACAAAAATCAGATTTCTAATGATGAAACATGCTAACTACAATTATCCTCATGTTTAGTAGTCATTACAAGTTATAATCATTATATAAGCCTAAGATTGACCCACCACTTCTTCCTTGCCATGCATTTCCACAATACAACATAGATTTTAATAATTAATATTCATTCTCACCAAGTAAGAGCTTAACCCAAATATTTATTCACAATGTTTTTTTGAATACATGTCCCTATGACTTAGCCTAGCAAACTAGCTTAACTCATACCTTGGGTGCTTCACCTTGGGTACCTGAAGCGAGACTAGCCCCTATAGTGGATGCCATAGCCATATGTCAACCTTGAAAATCTTGAGAGCAGCGGGCTAGCTTAACTCATACCTTTGGTACCTGAGCTGAGACTAGCCCATAAGGTGGATGGTGGATTCCATAGCCTGTATACAGGCCCATCGGTCAACTACTAGAGCCCGAGACCATTGGTCTCCAGAAATGGGAGCAAACCCACGACTTCGCTACCCGGACGGGCTTACTAATCAGTATACCTTTTCAATGATTCTTTGCCTAAATACTACTAATCACTCTACCATTTGATTATTGAATAAGCGCTAGTTCTACAACAAAACAATCAAAGCTAGCCATATTACCCAAAAAGACCAACCAATATAGATATTTAACATACCCTTCTATGAAACATGCATTACTATGCACATGAATTAAAATCCAAACCTGAGATTCATCTCCTCCCATAACATGAGCATCAGATTTAGCCCTCTCGATAATGCCAATGAGCCTAAGCCTCTCAACATCCCCTATATTAAACACATAGAAGACACGCCCAACAGGAATCCTATATATATCTCCAACTTTCAGATCTCTTTCAAACAATTGATTTTTCCAAACCAATCCAATCCTTGCTTTTCCTGCATTGAAAATGAAATAGTCAGCCAACTACATTCTTTTAGTCCACCCCAATTGTTCCAAATAAATTAGACTTTTCGCACCTACTATTTCTCTAAATTTAATAAAATCTCACCTGTGTGAACATAGAGAACATAGTCTCTATTCAGGAATAAAGGAAGCAGCAAGGAACTGAGCTCCATGGTTATAAAACTCAAATCAATAGGGCCTCTACCATATCTTTCATGCACCCCATTTGTAATTCTAAGTGAGTTAATCACACTAGCATCAGTCCTAGCTACTTCACTAAAAGTAAAATTCCTATAAACAAAGGGACTTTGTTCATTGGACTCCACAACTCTAATCGTTGAAATAAGGAAGATGAAGAAGAACAGAGTTGGTAATACAAAAACTAACTTCATTGTTTCAGAGTTTCCAAACTGTTTTGCCATGAATTGGGTTTTACCACCTTTGAAGTAAGATTGATTTTTATGGGCCTGAATTTTCTATGGGTTTGGTCCATTGTGTGAATCATATATTGTTGGATCTCATCCATGGAAATGTGTTTTGACACGTTGATGGTCTTCATGCATACTTAGTGTCACCACCTTGTGTAAGCTTAAGACATGCAGAAAAAGGTGTTGTTTTCCTAGATGTTAAAAATATATTGTAATACAGAAAGATCTGCATTACTGTAATGCATTAAGATCAATACACGTTGCACTTTTTTTAGTATAACATTTGGCCTTTTAAGGTTATTTCCTTATGATTAAAAGGGCTGAAGAAGCCTTAAGAGTGAGGGTAAACATGCTTAAAAAAAAGGATTAATTCACCGTGCATGGGTATTATCATATGAAGTTTTGAAATCAGGTATTAGTCATTTTGTGTGATTTAATATTTTAGTTGCATCTAGAGTTTGGTTGGAGTCTTTTTATATTATTTTTTAGTTATTTTATGTTTTTGTCCTAATTTACTTAGGAGATTGGCCTTAATTTCATTGGAATTTATTTCTTGAGTGCATATTGAGATTTATTTATAAATTAAATACATAACCTTAAAATAATATGATTATATAATCTATGAACGTCTGAATTTTTTATCAATATTTTTTTTCACTTATATCGTTGATTACCTCTAATTGAATTTCAAACTTAATTTAAGGTTAAACTACATTATATAATTTGGTAAAAAAAAAATTGATCTTTGTTTTGATTTGTACTTGAATCTTGGGACTGATCCAAAGTTTAAATCTATTATATAGATGTATGTTAAATGTGATTTAGAGTAGGGACATTTATACAAGGCTAAACATACAATAGTGTGTTCCAATTTCTATCATTATTGGTCCTCAAAAATCGTTTTCAACACATTCTATCAATATAATCAAATAAATTGGGGCGATGGGCCTAGTTTGATTGGTTAAAGAATCTCGATGCATCAGAGAGTGTGTTGCACCAACATCATTTCTTTATTAGAGTTTGGTTGGAATTTGTTGGAATCTTTTTATATTTCCCAATTATTTTATGTTTTTCTCCCAATGTACTTAGAATTGGCCTTAATTTCATTCGAATTTATTTCTTGATTGCATATAGTTTAAATCTATTATATTTATATGTTAAATGTGATTTAAGAGTAGGGGAATTTATACAAGGCTAAACATACAATAATGTGTTCCAATTTCTATCATCAATGGTCCTCAAAAATCATTTTCAACACATTCTATCAATATAATCAAATTTAAACTAGCAAAAAAGCGGTTTGTGTCATTTTCTCTTTGATTCAATTTGTAATTAAAAATAAATAAATAATTAATTATTATTCTTTCATCAATTTTTTTTCTTCTTTTTTTTCATTGTGAGTGACATTTTAACACAATAGATTTTTTTACAATAAGTAGAATCTTTGTAACACCAATATCTAGCACATGAACAATTTTTATTAATTTTTTAATTGGTAATAAAAATTTAGACTTACATTCTATCATAACATGTTTCTCATTGTCTATTTGCTAAAATTATTATTTTTTTAACAATGACATCATTGTAGACTATAATGTGATTTTTTTTTTCATCTAGTTGCTAATTTTTTAGTGTTTTTATTTTTTGTAATGAACCTATCTTATAAAACAAATAAAAATAATAATATTAAAAAATACATTACTGTTCGCATTCATGGCATCATTATTGCAACCATCAAGGTTCAAACCTCTACTAGGCCATTATGATCATGGGTATTATGTCCTCATTAATCCAATGTATTCAAAGGTGTGAACCTTCATGTTGAAGATGGTGCTCATACAAATGTCTTCGTGTCTCAAACCTTCATTGGGTTGGTGTTCTTATGGACTCTATGACCTTGCTAGGCTATTGCACTCGTGTGTTTGGACTATTTGAATTAATGTAGTGTGTTCATGGTGGAAATCATGTCACTTGTTTGTGGCCTCACATGGTTGAAGGCAAGCTAAAAATTCTCAAGGTACTAACAAAAATCACATTATTGTTAGAATTATTGTGATATTCACTTGCAATAGTACATTTAATGTTATTTTATCCAAAACCTTCTAGAGGGTGTAACTTTTGATCTAGAGCTTTAATTTTAGCAATTATTTGAATTGAAGATCTTGATGAGGTGATCACAAATAAAATTGATCAACTATTAGTTTGGAGATCATTAAAACCTCCAATAGCCTCTCAAAAGAGAAGGAAACAAGCTCCAAATTTTCACAATATGATGCCTAAGAAAAAAAAAGGGTTGGAGATAGACTTGAGATATCATTGTAATAGCAATGAATAAGGTCATGATATAAAAATAACAATTAGAGTTACATCAAATAATAGTGGAGCATCCTTTCATGATTGGTGGCATGCATGTTAGTTGACTTCTTCATCACAAAGTATTAGTCTTGGGAGTGGTTCCTATTAGGAACTATGGGATTAAAGATGCTATTAGTTGGTTTGTATCTCAAATGCATGTTCTGAAGCATAGTAGAGAGTTTTACTTGTGAACCATGATTTTGGTGGCCACTATTTTACTAAATCTTCTTGTGATTTATTGTTTCTTTTTGTTCTATATATTGAGATTATGACATAGAATTTATATAGTTTTATGCAAGTGCAGTGATTTTAAGTAGCTAAGATACTATTAGATTGAGGAAGATTGAATGGATTGTATTGATGTAATTTAGTTCTTAACCTTAATTTGAGATAAATATCTTTTTGATGATGGAGATTTTTTCTAGAAACATTTCTCAATGTAAATTTAGTGTTGTTTACATATTTAGATTGCTTCTTCATTATTTCATTAATATTATATGGTTTGTCACATGTTTGATCATATTTAAAGAGCAATTGTCTAATATTCCTACTATATCTATTTACCCTATATTCAACATTTGGTATTAGAGTTATGTCCTAATTTATAAGGGTAAATATTTCTTGTAATTTTTTGTTTTTTATGGTTTTATTGGGAGTATTTCTTTAGTGGTCTTATATATCCTAGTGCAGTTAGAGAATCCATGGTAAGAAAATTCTACAACAATATGAATATGTCTAATGAATATTTGAGAAAAATGGATAAAATGGCATAGGGAGTTATGTGGTTATGTTATGTGGATTCTATTCTATCGAATGTCTTAGAAGAGGTGGTCATCTTTTTTGTGGAAATGAATTGCAGAGGTCTATTTAATAACATTTATTTAAAAATATTTTTTTATTCCTAAAAATGAAGGAAGAAAAATATATGCCTAAGCATTTGGATGCTTTGATTCCTATCTTGAGTCAACTAGGTAGTATTAATTTTAATCTAGACAAGGAGGATAAGTATGTTACTTTTCTCTTTACTTAAGTCTTGGGAGAATTTGATTGTTGCTTGAGGATAAGTGCATTTTTTACCTTTATCTTTATTTGACCTTGGAACTCTAATTGTTGTAGCTAATAGTTTTACTACACATATCAAAATAGATTTTGTTGTTGCTACTTTGTATAGTGAATAAATGAAAAGAAAATAAATGGATAAGGGTTCTAAGGATGCACTCTATATATACTTTACACTCAATAGGCAAGATGATGAGAAAAAGGGGGATAAGGAGAGGTCTACATCAAAAGGATGGTCTAAAAATATTAGTAAGTGTAGAGTCTAAAGTTGAAACTATGGGAAATGAGGCCATGTAAAGAAGGAACATAGAAAAATAAGTATTATAAATATTCCTCTAATGATAAATCCTTTGAAGAAGAAAATGATGCTTCACTCATTATAGATAATTGTTGGGAGAATGTGTCTAAACCTTGCAATTACATAAGTTACAGTTGATACATAAGGTATTATTCATTCAAGGACAATCCCCCCCCCCCTATTGAACACTTGTAATACTGAGAGGGGGGGTGAATTAGTATTCTATTAAACCATTCAATCATTAACCATCTAATTACAAAACTTTTATAAGGAATGAAAGCGTGGAAACATCCACAACTTCACATAACACATGAACACCAAGATTTTTACGTGGAAAACCCAAAATGGGAAAAACCACAATGAGGATTAGCTCACAATATATTATAACCGATTATAAAATATTATAGAAAGGGCTCACTGCCAAGTGGACTCACTATCTTGTGAACTTACTGTTCATAAGAAAAGAAAGAGAGAAAGAAGGTTTGTGGCAACACAACCAAGATTTGAATTGATACAAAATGCTACCATATGCAGGATTTAGTTCCTATGAAGCTCAAAAAACTGACTTAATACACTTCATTTGACTTAGATCACAAATCTTTGCTCTACCCTACATTTACAAATCTCTTCTCAATGTTTAGAACTTATTTTCTCAACTCTGCAAATTTTTGCATGAATAATTGTATTTGGATCATGTACACATTCAAATTTGATATGTACAAACTCAAAAAAACCTTGTATAAATATCCAACTCATTGTAAACATCAATTAGGTCAGCCTAATGAGATGTAGCCCTAAAACATACAAAATGTGCCTTGTTGACATCTAATTCAAATCAAAATGCCTTAAATAAAAATACCTTCACACCCAAAACAAGACATGCAAAGCATAATATAGGTTGGAATGGACCTATTAAGCTCCCTCTTACATTCACATCACATATTTAATCTCCACAACCCTTTACATATATTAGGTTGGCCAGGCATAAGACCTAAAAACAAAATACTTCAACTGTTCATCACATGACGTGATCAAGTACCGTAGCGAATTTTAAATCTGTCATACGGCTTTGTTAACTTGTTTCCCAAGAAACTACAAGGTCAGAGTCAAATGTAGGAAATTCGAGACCAAATAAGGTTATAACCAATACAGCAAAAGCTATCTGGAAGCCTTACTGCAATCTTGTACATGGCACAGAGCACTTATCCGATCAACTTAAAATTATGGATGAGAGATGCTATTAGCGACCATCCAGATAACATATTAGAATCCTGAGAATTCAAATCTCAAGGAAGTAGAACAAATGACGGACCAAAATACAGGAGGGCTCGCCGAGACTAGAAGTATGTTTAACAGCAGACCTGTAAGATACTATTTGCGTGGCGAGGATCAAAGGTCTAATCTTGTTTTACAATTTTGGCCAAGGTCGACGAATTTGAATTAAATTTTCTAACTAAATCTTCACTTTTAGGAACCTACTTTCTTAGCTAAACCGTAAGGAATTTAGAAGATAATTTAACTAGTGATTTGCATGACATTTGTATAGCGGATTCTAAATGTATTTTAGAATATTTTGCCCTTTCCATCTCGCACAGAGAAGCTGGTTGTTTTTGGTAAGCACCATTTTTACCAGGAGTGATGCTCATTGTATACAACATAAATTTTTTGCCATAAAGGATAAAATTCTTTTTTTTTTTTAATTTAGATTTGACACTATGATATCTAGTGCTTTAATTTGGTTTCATAGTGTTTTAATTCAATATTTTTTCCTTAATCAAGTTCAAAGTCAAACCAATTACAATTTAGACATAGGCAAACCATATATAAAATAACTTTTTTTGTATGTATCAAAATTCTTTTTTTTTGTTGGACCAAGGACTTCAATATCTAGTGCACTAATATTTTTCATTTTTTTTATAATCTTCTATTTTTCCACATGTAGAATAGCGACTTGATTTTCAGTGAAAAGCCTTCATTCACAAGAAATAATAAATAAATATAATAATCAAATTAAATTTATTTAAAATTATACATTTTGGGAACATTATAATAAGGACTACATACTCACAAAAAATAATTTTTAAATGAATTCATTTGATCCCCCAAAAGATAAATCAAAAGTGTTTTTTTATCAACATTTTGATGGGTGTAAAGGAGACTCCATTATAGGTATGGTTTAAAACTAGTGGGGTTCTATCCAAGGGGGTTTGATCCTAGGTGGTTTGATCAAACCCTCTTCAATTGGAATCCTTTAAATGGAACTTTTCAAGGCTTAAATCATTATATTTTCTAAAAATATGTGATTTCAACAAAAATTAGGATCTCCGAGAAAGTGTAAACCAGTATTGTGGGATCTTACAAACCGCTATACGGATGCGTTTCACTGCAATATCCGATATTGACAGCAGCTGAAGAATAATTAGTAGAAATATTCTTTACTCTTTTCCAATAACCCACCCACCTTGCCATTTAGCAGGGCATGGCGAAATTCTCTCTAAGCATCTCTCCCCATATATCTCTCCAAGTATCTCTCCCCAAATATCTCTGCAAGTATCTCTCCACCTTTGACATCAATGGTAAAGGGTGTACTGGCATCAAAACACTATATGCTCCCCCTTAAACATATATACAAACTAAAATAACTGAATAAATGCACTAACTCCCCCTCAGGAAGTTAACCAAAAACTCCTAAACTATTCGCATATTTACAAAAGAATTTGTAGACTTGAAAATTTGAAAAATGTATAAAAGTAGAAATGGTCAACTCGAAAATGTTGACCCCTGAAGCTTCTAAAGAATGGATTTCCAAGAATATTTACCTTCTTCCCTACTTTTCTTCGTTGCTACAAGAATTCTATACTAAGACTCAAGGTTCATCAATGTTTCCTCTCCTTCTAGAGTACTAGGATTAAGATCAATTTAGCTTTGAAATTTTATCAGTACTAGAAAGGGCATTTGAGATAGGTATATGTTTTGTTTTCACCAAGTTCCTTAACTTCCCAAGTTGTTTGATTATCTCTTCCTTCTGGCTCTATAGGGTGAAGAATCTATCATGCAAATCCACTATGTTAGACTAGGTATGATCATCTTTGTCTAGTATTGGATCATAGGCACTTGATGCATTGCTTATCTTTGACTCAATTTAGTGCATTTCATCCTTTATGCTTTGTGTGGCATTCGACCACTTCATTCAATACAAAAACAAATTATTTTCCTCTTCTTCACATTCTTGCACTTCCTTCAAGCACTCTTCAACTTTATTGTGTGTAGATGCGCACTTCTCAATAATCTATGACAACCTCATCTCAACCTCTAGCTGGCTTTTCCTTGCTCAAAGGGCATGTTCCTTCCGATGAGTCAATCATTGTGGATTTAAATTTTTTGAAGTTATGAGACCAGATGTATCAACGTTTTGTTCACGGGTGCCCTCTGCAAGGTCTTTGTTATTTCGTCCATCAGCTCCACCTCCTTGGTGTGTTTCGGCCTTTCTTTCTTAACTGATGCATGAGAACACATCACCCTATGAGTACAGCTTACATGAATGGGATATATTTTTGCAGCCTAGAGTCTGCTGCCATTATTTATGGGCGAATTCACAATAACTAACAATTAAGTATTGGATTTGGACTTTGGATTTCTTAAGATAAAACTTCCTTTCAAGGGATTACCAGAGGAAGATTAATGGAAAGGATTAGGTAACTTAGTTTTCTTAGCTTCTTCATTCTTTTCATTCCCATTGTCCTCTTCTTCCACTACCTTTTCTTTTTCTTTGGAGGCCTTATATTTATATTTCTCTTCATCCTCCTTTTTCTCCTCTTCTCCTTTGTCCTTGTCCTTCTCTACTTGCTCATTCTCTTCATTTTTATTCTTATCTTAGATTCTCCTTCTCAACATCATCTTCTCTTCCTCTATTTTCTTCATTCTTCTACCCTTGTTCTTTATCTACATCATGCTTATCACCTTCACTGGTGGCCCGCTCTATGTCTACTAGAGGGACAAATGTCTCCAGATTGCCTTGATCATTATTTACAGATGAGAGAGTAGAATTTTCTATGGTTGTATCATGTGTCATTGGAGGAATAGAGGTTTCATCCTTTTTAGTTTCCTCTGCAGTCCTTGTTTCTCCTTCTACAATCTTCTGATTCTCAACATTTTGTTGTATTGGTTCATCTATATCTAGAGGAGTATTGTCAATATTTTCCTCTACATCAGTAACAACAAGAATCATTCCATACTTCTAAGCTACATCAGTGATATTTTCTTCTATTTTCCTTTGCATTTTATCAAGCTCATCCTATTCTTTTCCCATGAGAACTATAACCCTCTTTTTAGTTCTAAATTCTTTATTATAAAATTGGTCCAATGTGGCCTTATCAACATCAGATAAGGAGAAGCCAATTTTCTCTAAGGCATCTAATCTAATCTTATCCTCCTTTTCTATTTCCTCTTTTCTACTTTCCATCAAAATGTTCCACACATAATTTAGAACCTTCTTCTTTATGTTCTTCATGTCTACTTCTATGATGGCTTCATAGGTTCACCTGCAAAGCAACATGTTAATTCATAGACAAAAAATGTTTTAAACAAAAAGCCATAAAGGAAAGAAAATAGATAGTGATGCAAACAATCAAAAAAATTGAAGGAAAATCTTTCAAAGGGGTCCCTCAGGAACCCTTCAAAAGAAAAGAGCTCCACTCAAGGGACGATCAATTTGAAAGTGCAAGAGTATTTTTTAAAAATCAACTCAACATCAAGGAATCCTTTTGAAAGATTTCACTTCATCAAGGAATTTGAAAGGAAGAAAGCCCCCTCACAAGGGGAAGATCATAACTTCACTTGTAGGGGATGTTTCTCTGTCTTTGGAGGAAAGTTTTCCAAATTATTTATTTATTAACCCATGATGAAGGAAAATTATTCCACTAGGGGTCCTTGTTGAGGAATGCGATTTTTGAAAAATATAATTTAAAAATATTTTCAAGAGAAGATTCATTGGCCATAAAATGCATTTTCTAAAAATTGAAGTGACATGATAGCCCCCCTTAGGATGGTGTATGTTGAATACAAAGGTGTGTGACATCCTAAGGAGAGAAAAGCAAGAATGAAAAAGTGATGTTGTGGCTTGCGAAACGTAACAAGATGTAACCATGGTAATATTATCGCACACACGAGGGACAACACATGAGCACCACAACATAATGAAACAAGCAAGAAAGATAAGTGCAAAGAAAGAAGAGACAATAATATTATGACCAAGGGACAGGGGGGATCTAATATTTTGGGGTCAAAGCTACTCATAAATATGGATAAATAAGTATAATATATATATATATATATATATATATATATATATATATATATATATATATATATATATATATATATGAACTATCACCAACCCCCTACTATATTAGACCATGTGAAGAAAGACACGTGAAAATAAAATAAAAATAAAAATAAGCTGGGTCAACATGGAAGAGAGGCCTAAATGTCCCCAACACTTTGCATTATCTTTGATTGTTGAAAGCCAATACACAATAGAGGAAGAATGATATGACAAATAGAGGAATTATTACAACACATACTCTTATATGCAAGCACCTAGAAGGGTGACAAGGGACATTTAGGAACACATAAAACAAGCATGGGGGAACATAATACATACACACACACACAATCTAATCTATAGGGAAAGCAGAGGTGCCCCCTAGTCCTCATCTGATACAAGAGCATCTAGTAGTGCAGGGCAATCTTGCATCACCCAAAAAAAATGTTTTATTTATTTTATTTAGTTTGTAAGAGTCTCATGATGGAACTTAAGGGGTAGAAGATTGTCAGGCATCAAAACTAGCAAAAAATGAGCACTTGCAATTTTTAGTAGGTTGGCCAAAATGGGCTTGTATGGCTGTGAAAATTTACCCCAAGGAGTAGAGCTGAAAAATATTTCCAGTCACGAAAGAATCACCTCAATACCCTACATGGTTTGGGAGAAATTAAAGTTTTTGTCCTAGGAAATTTCTCCAATGCAGCTTCAAATTCAGATATAAGACTTTAGAGGCCCCAAGATAGCTCAAAAAGTGGTTGAACCAACCTACGGTCAATTCAAGTGTTGTAGAGTTCATCGAGAACTTTCCAATGATATGCAATAATAGCAAATTAGACACCTGAATCAAAAGTTATGGCCCTACAAAGTTGGTCCTCTAAAATGTGAATATCATAAAAAATTCTTCTAGGCCAGAAATAATTCAGCACGACTTTTGGTGCCAAAACAAAAAAGGGGAAATTTGAACTTTCTACAACATTCTAGGGTGATTATTGAGGAAAATAAAAATGGTTAAGTGGGGGTTGTAGGAGGTGGCCTCGATAGTGTAGATTGTGGCTCCAAATAGTATATTTTCTTTTCAGAGTTGATTTTTTTGTAATGAATCAAGCCTATGAGGCTATAACATTTAAGCCTTGAATTTGTAATTTCTATTTTCTAAAAATAATTGAAAGTGAGTCATTTTTTTGTCTTGTATCTTCTGTGTTGGTATATGTTGTGATTTCTATGGGTTTTGGGCAGTGTGGCCTTCATCAAGTAGTATTAGAGCAGGAGTTCCTGAGCCTGTAACGGAGTGTTGAACATGAAGCAGTTGCAATAGGACCTGTAAGTGTGGGTTGAGTTCAAGATGCCTCCAAGACTTGCCCAGTGTGGTAGAGGTAGAAGTCGAGGTGGTGGAGGAAGAGATCCACCTAGAGATGAAATCAGAGCCCTTAGAAGGCAATTAGAAATCTTGCAACAAGAGGTTCAAAGAAGAGATGTGCAACAAGACAAAGATGACAGTGAAGATGAAATGGAATAGGAAATGGCAGAGGAAGAGTAGGATCCAATGGATCCTAGAGAAAGAAGATTTCCACAAGCAATCTCAAGCATTGTGAAGAGACCTAAACTGGAGGTTTCAAATTTTAGTGGAAATTTGAATCTTGAAGAATTGATTGATTGTATCAATGACATGGAGGAATTTTTTGAGTTTGAGGAGATTAAAGATCCTCACAGAGTTAGTTTTGCAAAGAAAAAATTGAAAGGTCATGCCAGTATATGGTGGAAAGAGGTCTAGTTAGAAAGAGGAAGGACAAGGAAAGATAAATTCTAGATGTAATATAATGGTGTCAAAATTGGGGCAAAATGAATTTATTCTAGCTGATTATGAATTGAGCTACCTTAAGAAGATGCAGAGTTTGGAGGCAAGGAACAAGGATAGTGAAAGAAAAAGGAGGAATTTATATAGGGTCTTTGATTTGGATAGGATATTCTAAGGTGAATAAGGAGAAAGTTAATGGGTTAGCCAAGCATGAATGGAAATTAGAAGGAGGATAGTTCTTGATGCAGGGCGGCCAACAAAGGTGGATATCCCAAGGAGAGGAAGAATGAACTGCTGTGGCTTTGCAAAGTTCCAATAAGATGTTCAGCGTAATATTATCGCACACACGAGGGACAACACATGAGCACCACAACATCATGAAACAAGCAAGAAAGATAAGTGCAAAGAAAGAAGAGACAACAATATTATGACCAAGGGACAAGGGGGATCTAATATTTTGGGGTCAAAGCTACTCATAAATATGGATAAATAAGTATAATAATATATATATATATATAAATGAACTATCACCAACCCCTATTATATTAGACCATGTGAAGAAAGACACGTGAAAATAAAATAAAAATAAAAATAAGTTGGGTCAACATGGAAGTGAGGCCTAAATGTCCCCAACGCTTTGCATTATCTTCGATTGTTGAAAGCCAATACACAATAGAGGAAGAATGATGTGACAAATAGAGGAATTATTACAACACATACTCTTATATCCAAGCACCTAGAAGGGTGACAAGGGTCATTTAGGAACAAATAAAACAAGCATGGGGGAACATAATACATACACACACACACAATCTAATCTATAGGGAAAGCAGAGGTGCCCCCTAGTCCTCATCTGAAGCAGGAGCATCTAGTAGTGCAGGGAAATCTTGCATCACCCAAAAAAAAAAAATTATTTATTTTATTTAGTTTGTAAGAGTCTCATGATGGCACTTAAGGGGTAGAAGATTGTCAGGCATCAAAACTAGCAAAAAATGAGCACTTGCTATTTTTAGTAGGTTGACCAAAATGGGCTTGTATGGCTGTGAAAGTTTACCCCAAGGAGTAGAGCTGAAAAATATTTCTAGTCACAAAAGAATCACCTCAATACCCTACATGGTTTGGGAGAAATTAAAGTTTTGGTCCTGGGAAATTTCTCCAATGCAGCTTCAAATTCAGATATAAGACTTTAGAGGCCCCAAAATAGCTCAAAAAGTGGCCGAACCAACCTACGGTCAATTCAAGTGTTGTAGAGTTCATCAAGAGCTTTCCAACGATATGCAATAATAGCAAATTAGACACCTGAATCAAAAGTTATGGCCCTACAAAGTTGGTCCTCTAAAATGTGAATATCATAAAAATTTCTTCTAGGCTAGAAATCATTCAGCACGACTTTTGGTGCCAAAACAAAAAAGGGGAAATTTGAACTTTCTACAAAATTCTAGGGTGATTATTGAGGAAAATAAAAATGGTTAAGTGGGGGTTGTAGGAGGTGGCCTCGATAGTGCAGATTGTGGCTCCAAATAGTAGATTTTCTTTTTTAGAGTTGATTTTTTTGTAATGAATCAAGCCTATAAGGCTATAACATTTAAGCCTTGAATTTGTATTTTCTATTTTCTAAAAATAATTGAAAGTGAGTTTTTTTTTGTCTCGTATCTTCTGTGTTGGTATATGTTGTTGTGATTTCTATGGGTTTTGGGCAGTGTGGCCTTCATCAAGTAGTATTAGAGCAGGAATTCCTGAGCCTGTAACGGAGCGTTGAACGTGAAGCAGTTGCAATAGGACCTGTAAGTGTGGGTTGAGTTCAAGATGCCTCCAAGACTTGCCCAGTGTGGTAGAGGTAGAAGTCGAGGTGGTGGAGGAAGAGATCCACCTAGAGATGAAATCAGAGACCTTAGAAGGCAATTAGAAATCTTGCAACAAGAGGTTCAAAGAAGAGATGTGCAACAAGATAAAGATGACAGTGAAGATGAAATGAAACAGGAAATGGCAGAGGAAGAGTAGGATCCCATGGATCCTAGAGAAAGAAGATTTCCACAAGCAATCTCAAGCATTGTGAAGAGACCTAAACTGGAGGTTTCAACTTTTAGTGGAAATTTGAATCTTGAAGAATTGATTGATTGTATCAATGACATGGAGGAATTTTTTGAGTTTGAGGAGATTAAAGATCCTCACAGAGTTAGGTTTGCAAAGAAAAAATTGAAAGGTCATGCCAGTATATGGTGGAAAGAGGTCTAGTTAGAAAGAGAAAGACAAGGGAAAGATAAAATTTCTAGATGGGACATAATGTTCAAAATTAAAGAAATAATTTATTCTAGTTGATTATGAATTGGAGCTGCTCAAGAAGATGCAGAGCTTGAGGCAAGGAACAAGGATAGTGAAAGAAAAAATAGAGGAATTTCATAGGGTCTTGATTTGGATAGGACATTCTAAGGTGAATAAGGAGAAAGTTGCTCATTATATTAATGGGTTGAAGCCAAGCATACATGAAGAATTGGTACTAGTAAGAATGACCACCATCAAGGATGCTTATCAGTTTTCTCTAAAGATTGAAGAACAGTTGAACAAGAGGTTTGAGAACAAAAAATGAGGTGGAGGTCAAAATAAAGATCAAAAGAAGGGTGAAGGTGTTAGTAGCAACTAGAACCAGAAAGGAGATAGCACCTATCATCCTCATGATCAAAACAATGGATACCAAAGAGGAAGAGGAAGATTTGGATGAGGACTAGGAAAAGGAGGCTTTCATGGAACCCATTTCCAATGTGGAGAAGGACATAGAGCCTATGCATGTCCTCAACATCAAGGAAAGACAAATAGAAGACCTAAGGGTAATGTATGAGTTGCACATGTAGATGAAGATGTTGAGTTTTCCCATTTCAAGGATGCAAAAAGAGGAGAGGTTCTTGTTACTAGAAGATCCTTGTTGAATGAGGAGAAGGAACCAATTCAAAGGAAGATTTTGTTTCACACTAGATGTAAGTGTAAAGGTAAAGTTTTCAATGTTATTATTGATGATGGTAGTCTTGATAACCTTGTTTCAGAAGAAATGGTTAGTAAGTTGCTGTTGGAGAGAAGAAGGAATCCAAATCCATACTAGATTGCTTTGTTGTAGAAGGACCATAAAGCCTTGGTAAATGAACAATGTATGGTAAAGTTCAAGATTGGAAATTACCATGATGAGGTCTTGTGTGATATTATTCCTATGGATGTTTTTCATTTGTTTTTAGGTAGACTATGGCAGTTTGGTCGACAAGCAGTACATGATGGACATGCCAACACCTATTCTTTCACAAAGGATGGGGTTTGTCATAAGTTGAAGCCCTTGAAAGAGGTAGAGGAAAAGGTATGTAATAATGCAAGAATTTTTTTGGTTGATGGAAGAAAGTTGATAGAAGGTATGAAGCATGAGCATATGTGTTTTGCATTGATCCCTAGCATTGATTTAGAAGTTACAATTGAGGTACCTATAGAGGTTTTAGATTTCTTGAATGGGTTTCAATCTATTATTTCTGATGACATACATGAAGGTTTTCCTCTAGTGAAAAATATTAGTCATCAGATGGACTTGATTCCTGGTACCAAATTTCCAAATAAGGTAGCTCATCATATGACTATAGTAGAGAGTGAATAGTTGAACATACAAGTGCAAGAGTTGTTGTGGAAGAGATTGATCAGAGAGAGTTTGAGCCTATGTGCATTACTTGCAATACTAGCACCAAAGAAGAATGGGGAATGGTAGATGTGTACAAATTCTAAAGCCATCAACAAGATCACCATCAAGTACAAATTTATCTTACCAAGAATGGATGACATTATGGATTGTTTGAGTGGAGTTGAGTACTTCACGAAGATAGATCTGAAGAGTGGATATCACTCGATCTGAATTAGAGAATGAGATGAATGGAAGACAACCTTCAAAACCAAGGAGGGCTTGTACGAGTGGATAGTCATGCCTTTTGGGCTAACCAATGGACTGGGCACATTTATGTGGCTTATGAATGAGGTATTGAAATATTTTTTAGGAAAATTTGTTATTGTTTATTTGGATGATATTTTGATTTTTAGTAAGACACTGGAGGAGCACTTGATGCATATCTAATTTTTTTTTAGAAACTAAGGGAGGAGAAGCTTCTGAATAATTTAAAGAAATACATTAGTTTTGTGAAGAGAGAGTTGGTGTATCTAGGATTTGTTGTCTCAACAGAGGGTCCTAAAATGGATCTAGAGAAGGTGAAAGCTATAATTGAATGGCCTACCCTGACGAATGTTACAGAGGTAAGATCATTTCATGGTCTAACAAGTTTTTACATAAATTTTATTAGGAATTTTAGTAGTATTTGTGCACCTCTAATTGAAGCAATGAGAGGGGATAGAAAAGAGTTTAAGTGGACTATTGGAGCAGCCAAAAATTTTGATATGTTGAAGAAGAAAGTTACATAGCAGCCTATTTTGGAACTTCCATATTTCAATAAGGTCTTTCGGGTAGATTGTGAAGCTAGTGGCACTACCATAGGAGCTGTTTTGAGCAAAGAAGGTAAGGCTATTGCCTATTTTAGTGAGAAGCTAAATGATGCTAAAAAGAAATATTTTGTCTATAATCAAGAGTTTTATGCTATAGTTCAAGCTTTCAAGAAATGGAGAGACTATTTATTTCGAAAAGAATTTGTTTTATATACTGATCACTAGGCTTTGTCATATCTCAATAGTCAAGGGAAGTTGAATCAAAGGCACTTAAAATGGGTTAAGTTTTTGCAAAGTTATACCTTTATTTTGAAGCACAGAAGTGGAAGGTCAAATAGAGTTGCAAATGCCTTGAGTAGAAGGAAAAATTTATTGATAGAAATGAATATAGATGATGTTGGGTTCAATGAATTCAAGAGTTTATATCTAGAAGATCCATACTTTGCAGAAGCTTGGAAGGCTTGTTTGGAACCTCTTACATTGGATAGGATGAGATGGTTGGATTTCTTAATCTAAGATGGGATGTTGTTTAGAGAAATCTAATTGTGCATTCCAAGGAGTTCTATGAGAGATAATCTAATCAAGGAGAAGCATAGTGGAGGATTGGTTGGATATTTTGGTCGAGATAAGAACATTTCTCTTGTCAGTGAGAATTATTATTGGCCACAATTACAACAAGATGTGAAGAATTTTGTAAAATGTTGCAAATTATGTTAGATGGAAAAGGGAACAACTTGTCAAAATACTAGATTGTATCAGCCATTACCTATACCTGAGAGGCCATGGGAGGACATTAGCATGTATTTTGTTCTTGGCTTGCCAAGGATCCAAAGAGGGCATGATTCCATATTTCTGGTGGTGGATAAATTTTCAAAGATGGAAAATTTCATTCTATGTCATAAGACCAATTATGTTGTTCATGTTGTAGAGTTATTTTTCATAGACGTGGTGAGACTAAATGGTCTACCAAAGAGTATATTCTTAGATAGATATACCAAATTTGTTGGTTATTTCTAGAGGACATTATGAAAGAAGCTGAAGACATATTTAAATTTTAGTTTTGCACACCATCCATAGACTGATGGAAAAACATAGGTGGTGAATAGGAGTTTGGACAATCTGCTAAGATGCTTAGTTGGAGATAAGCCCAAGGGATGGGATTTGATTATACCACAGGAGAAATTTTCTTACAACAATTCTATCAATAGGAGCACTAGTAAATCACCATTCTAGATTGTATATGGGAGTAGTCCAAGAACTACTTTTGAATTGAGAAAGATGGATAAGGGGGAGAAAAGTAGTGCTAAGGTTGAAGATTTTGTTGAGCACCTGAAAAATTTGCACGAAGAGGTGACAAAACATATCAATAAGATGAACTCACAATATAAGACTTGGGAAGATAAGAAAAGGAGGTATAAGGAGTTCTAGGTAGGAGATGAAGTCATGGTTCATTTGCACAAGGAAAGATTTCTAGTTGGTACATATAGCAAGTTAAAGATAAAGAAGTTTGGATCATGCAAGATCCTAAAGAAGCATGATTCAGGAAATGCTTATGAGGTAGAGCTACCTAGTGGAATAAACATTTCTCCTATTTTCAACATTGTTGATTTGATAGAGTATCATGAAGGTGATATAGAGGAGGGGTTGATAAATGAATAGTTGAAAATTCTAACACCTACTTCAGAGAAGGAAGAGATAGAAGAAATCCTAGATAGTCGTGCGGGTAGAAGCACAAGAAATAGGCAATATGTAGAGTACTTGGTGAAATGGAGAGGAACACCTATTGAAGATTCATTATGGTTGTCTAAAGCTAAGGTTAACCATCTTGGTTTCACTCTAACTCCTAAGAAGTGAGAGGGTCACCTTTCAAATTACCCAGAGGTGACTTATGTTAGAGCATCAAGCGGTGTAGGGCAATCTTGCATCACCCAAAAAAAATGTTTTCTTTATTTTCTTTAGTTGTTTTGAGTCCCATGATGGCACTTAAGGGGTGTAAGACTGTTAGGTGTCAAAAATAGCAAAAAAAGGAACTTACTATTTTTAGTAAGTTAGCCAAAATGGGCTCGTATGGATGTGAAAATTTACCCCAAGGGGCGAGCTAAAAAAAAATTGTGTTGTGAAAGAATCACCTCAATACCTTGCACAGTTTGGGAGAAATTAAAGTTTGTCTTGGGAAATTTCTCCAATGCAGCTTCAAATTCAGATATAAAACTTTAGAGGCCCCAAAATAGCTCAAAAAGTGGCTGAACTAACCTACAGTGGGTTTGAGCATTGTAGAGCTCATTGAGAGCTTTCCAATGATATGCAATAATAGCAAATCAAACACCTAAATCAAAAGTTACGGCCCTATGAAGTTGGTCCTCTAAAAAGTGAATTTCATAAAAAAATCTTCTAGGCCAAAAATCATTCAACGAGACTTTTGGCACCAAAGAAAAAGGGGAAATTTGAACTTTCTAGAACATTCTAGGGTAGTTATTGAGGAAAATAAAAAGGGTTAAGTGAGGGTTGTAGAAGGTCACCCCGATAGTGCAAATTGTGGCTCTGAATAGTAGATTTTATTTTTTAGAGTTGATTTTGTTGTAATGAATCAAGCCCATGAGGCTATAGCATGTAAGCTTTGAATCTGTAATTTCTATTTTCTAAAAAGAATTGAAATTGAGTCATTTTTCTATCTCACATCTTCTATGTTGGTATCTATTGTTGTGATTTCCATGGGTTTTGGGTGATGTGGCCCTCATCATCATTAGCCAAAAGGTCATCACTCTCCCAATCTAGGTCATTATAAGGGGAGGGTGGACAAGCCTGCAAGGGAAAAATATCAAGGGGCTACCCTCTGGCCTTCCCGCAACAAGAGCTAAGGAAGAAGGCCCCTCAAGGTCTTCTCCTCTCAATTCTTGTGGGGTGAACGTCATTAATCTCATGAAATAAGGGATAGGGTCGTGACCTCATCCATAGAGTTAAGCATGCACTTCATAGGAGTGTAATGTGTCAACTCAACAAGTGAGAGAGGCAGCGCCCAAGATCCATTGCTAGGCTCTCCAAAAGACTCAGGAGTAGTGATGATTTATGGGGACGTCGAGGCTTCCTTCATCACTAGGATGACACAAGCCAATGTAGAACCACCCTCTAAAGAAGGTGAATCTTTTTTCTAATCCTCATTGCTAGGAAGGTCATCCTCTATCTTCTACTTCATTGAGGGATGCAAGATCCCCATAGATGAGGTAGACAGTGTGGGGGAAGAGGAGAAAACCACAATGAACACCACTGAGGTATTCGACATGTCCACAAGTTTTGAAAATTGTGGGATGTTCGAAAAGGACATTAAAAGGGGCTGCTCAACTAAATGAGCAATAAACACCTACACCCTCTTCAAGTGAGGATTGTTCACGCTTAGGGGGAGCTGAAAGCAAGAATAAAGCTAAAGTAAATGAAGCAGAGAGGAAAAAAGAGGAGGGAACAATAGAAGACATCAAAGAAAAAGCTATTGACTCCTCTTCTTTCTTCAACAAGGTGGCCTACTCAGTGGCCAAATCCTTCCTCTGACACTTGCGCTCATGTGCAAGGTAGTTTCTACAACTTTGGGAGCTAGAGGTTGTAGCCTAAGATGGGATGGAAGAATCCTATTCAACCATCAGAGTATCCATCATAGTCCATTTAGATGGAGGGAGGGACTCTTGGATGGGAACAGGAGGGAGAGACTAAGATGATGATGGAACAATAGTGGGGGGAGCAGACTCCAATGCCTCAGTGGTGGGCCTCTTCCTATTCACTACCTTAGAGGTAGGAGTAGTTGAAGGCCATGGAGGCTGAGACATAGAAGATGATCTACGAGGACCCTTCCCCTTACCATACACAATGGGTCGAGGTGTTTTGGGTAAGATAGGAAGGTCAGATACTTGACACTTGGCCTTCTGCCAAGTAGGCACCATTAGACACCTGATGCAAAATTCAAGAGTAGTAACCCAAAGTTCCTCTACAGGGAGGGTGGTAAAGGTAAGGCCCTAAGCACAAATATGCCTCCCCTTCCCCTTTGGAGAGGGAGGAAAGGTGAGTCGTTTCTAGCTATCCTTTGCCCCTAGTTTTGTATTTTACGCAATTTTGGTAAAGTAGGTATGTTCTAGGAGGGAGTAGACAAACTAAGATGATCCAAAAATGATCCAAGGAGTAACCCCCATGGGATACCAATGGCTGGTATCTAGTGTCATGCACAACATGCATGACACCTTCATGAGACAACTTCAAACATTTGTGAATAATGAAAGCGATTTCATTCATGGAAGCCAAACAAGGGATGCCTAGTTTCACCCTGAATAGATCAGATTTATGAATGACATCAAAAGTAGTATCCATAGCCCTAGGTCCTACTAGGATGAAAAGAGTTATAAAGACATACAGAGCGATAGGGAGGCCATCATGTGTACATATGGTAGATTTTTTTCTCATGTTTCTCCCTCTACAATGAATTTAGCCAAAAATTCTCCTCTGTAATAACATTCACTCGACTTGCAGGGTACACAAGGACTCCTATTATGATGTTTTTTTTTACATGAGTAGGCTTGTATAGCAGAAAGGGATTACTATTCAAAGGCAAGTCTTGCAAGGTGAAAATCACATCTATCGATCCAAGCGCGGGCTATGGGGGAGGAGTAGGAGTAAATGAAACCACATTTACATATGTCAAGGCTTTAGGAGAAGCTTTAGAAGGATCAATAATCAAGTTCACAAAGTGAGACAAAGATAGGTCTGTATAAATCTGCAACTCACTATTAGTGTTTGCCACTAACTTATTTATGTTTTGCTTCTTCCCATTGAGATGGATGGTACCATCATCAATGCAATCCTATATCTCCTAACACAGGCACATAGAATGTTTAGTATCATGCTTGTGAACATGATCATACTAGAAGAAGGTATTTCCATCGTACCAATCAGGATAAGGCTCCTTCAAAGATCAAGGATTTTCTAATTCTATAATCTTATCCTTCAATAAATTTTGTAGAATAGAAGAATAAGATTTAGATAATTTTGTGAAGTTTTTGTTGTGTCTAAGGCCTTGATCATTAGTTGCAACAACTACATTTGTAATAAAATTTTCTTTCCCTAAAATGGACACTATGGATTTTCCTTTAGAATGGGAGCACAAGGAGGATCCCCCAAACTAAACCACCATTTGCTAGTACTCACAAAATGTAGCACATAGATGTGCAAAATAAGAATATTTCATTAAGGAAAATTTCTTCTACTAGGCTCGCTGCAGGTTGCCTATGAATACCTTCTACACATTTGAGTCGGGCAGTGGGTATGAGATTTGTGAAAAGGGCTCTTGGTATTGCACAATGAAGTCAATTATCTTCTCGTGCTCTCCTTGCTTACATCAGAAAAGATCTTAGAAGGTCATCTTCAAACCGATGTTAGAATGGAATTGATGGAGAAACTGATTAACGAGCTAGCCAAATGAGAATATAGAATTGTCAAGTAAGGAATAGTAGCACTTGAGTGTTGTATCCTCAAGAGATTGAGGGAAAAGCTTTACCATCAGAGCATCATGGTGAAAGAAATCCATACACATCACATTAAAAGAAAATATGTGTGTTTGTTGATCCCCTTTACCACTATACTTTTGAACATAGGAATTTCCATTCCCTAAGGGAAGGGAGCACTCAGAATTGTCACTAACAAAGGACTATATCAGGAAAGGGGCTGAAAGATAGTCTAGGAGGAGGCTTGAGATAGATTCGCTAAATGGTTTTTCACTTGACCCATATTCTACAAGAGAGCATTAAAAATAGGGTCTAAAGATGACAAAGTTCCAATGGAACCTCCCCCAGAACCACCACCACTAGAACCCCCTCTAGAGCCATTGTTGAAGCCACCACCAAGACTACTAATGTGGCCTCCTTTGGAGCCACCAACATGGCCTCACTAGAGCCACCACCACCAACACCACCGCCACTACTAAAGCCACCACCACTCATTCTACTGAAGCCCCCACCACCAGCGGTAGTAGGAGGTGTGAAGCTCAAACCAAGGGGTATTCTACTTTCCTTCATTGTATGATATGTCTAAGGAGTAGAGGAAACACTAATTGAAGGGCCTATCTCAGCCATGCCATGCATACAAATGTGCTAGGCATCGAGACACCTATATGTCTCTCATAGGCATAAAGGACTGTTCCCCGGGTAGTACCTAATCTAGTGTTATACAAAGAGATGTATGCTTCAGTTAGATCAATGAGGATTCATAAGAACTCTATGCCCACCCCATCCTTTCCTAACATGTATCTCATCTTGCTAACAATCCTAGTGGCCCTTTCCATAGTCAATGCTTTCTCTAAATGATTCACAAGGTCCAACAACCTCCTTTCTAATGCCAAAAGGTTTTCTATAGGAATGTTTATAGAATCATTCTCATCCACAAAATAAGTTGTAGGGGATGTTGGAGGAGTGGGTGCATGAGTGGTCTTGTCAATAAAACCCATCTCATCTATAAATCCTGTGGTAAAACTAGTAGTAAAACTAGAATTGACCTTTGTCTTTTCCATTTGTAAGTGTTGTACACTTCTTCTAACCACATACTTGGAGTTCGTAGACTGGGTTGTGATGCTCATAAAACCTCACAACACTCAAGTTTATAATATTCACAAAATGCAAGGGAAAAAGTCTCAACACAAATAAATGGATAGAAGTTATTCACGTCAGGTTCACCAAAATTTAGAGGATGGGGACAAACTACACCAAGGCTCTAAGTTGCAGAGAGCCAAGAGTGGAATGCTTCCCTATCTATCTCAAGTTGAACAAGCATTGGATGCCAAGGATAGAGAATGAAGAGCACTCTTAGTGATTCTGTCACTCTACTAACCTAGGAGTTTTAATGGGGCTAAACGAGAAGATTCCTAGAACCCATACTGTACCTCGAATAGCTCTCTACCAAAGGATAGCATTGAATAAGGTCATGATAAAAAAATAACAATTAGAGTTACATCAGAGAATAGTGGAGCATCCTTTCATGATTGGTGGGACCAATGTTAATTGACTTCTTCATCATGGAGTATTAGTCTTGAGAGTGGTTCCTATTAGGAGCTATGGGATTAAAGATGCTATTAGTTGGTTTCTATCTTGGGTGCATGTTCTGAAGCATAGAAGGGAGTTTTTCTTGTGAACCATGATTTTGGTGGCCACTATTTTACTAAATTTTCTTGTGATTTCTTGTTTCCTTTTGTTCTATATATTGAGATTATGACATATAATTTATATAGTGTTATGCAAGTGAAGTGATTTTAAGTAGCTAAGATACTATTAGATTGAGGAATATTGAATGGATTGTATCGATGTAATCTAGTTCTTAAGCTTAATTTGAGATAAATATCATTTTGATGATGGAGATTTTTTCTAGAAACATTTCTCAATGTAAATTTAGTGTTGTTTACATATTTAGGTTTCTTCTTCATTATTTCATTAATATTATATGGTTTGTCACATGTTTGATCATCTTTAAAGAGCAATTGTCTAATGTTCCTACTATATCTATTTACCCTATATTCAACATTTGGTATTAGAGTTATGTCCTAATTTATAAGGGTACACATTTCTTGTAATTTTTATGTTTTTATGGTTTTATTGGGTGTATTTTTTTAGTGGTATTATATATCCTAGTGTGGTTAGAGAATCCATGGTAAGAAAATTCTACAACATTATGAATCCGTCTAGTGAATATTTGAGAAAAATGGATTAAATGGCATAGGGAGTCATGTGGTTATGTTGTGTGGATTCTATTCTATTGAATTTATTAGAAGAGGAGGTCATTTTTTTGTGGAAATGAATTTCAGAGGTCTATTTAATAAAATTTATTTAAAAATATTTTTTATCCCTAAAAATGAAGGAAGAAAAATATATGCATGAGCATTTGGATGCTTTGATTCCCATTTTGAGTCAACTAGGTATTATTAATTTTAAGCTAGACAAGGAGGATAAGTATGTTACTTTTCTCTTTGCTTAAGTCTTGGGAGAATTTGATTGTTGCATGAGGATAAGTGCATTTTTTACCTTTATCTTTATTTGACCCTTGGAACTCTAATTGTTGTAGCTCATAGTTTTACTACAAATATTAAAATATATTTTGTTGTTGCTACTTTGCATATTGAATAAATGAAAAAAATCCATGGATAAGGGTTCTAAGGATGCACTCTATATATACTTTACACTCAATAGGAAAGATGATAAGAAAAAAGGGGATAAGGAGAGGTCTACACAAAAAGGATGGTCTAAAAATATTAGTAAGTGTAGAGTCTAAAGTTGAAACTATGGGAAATGAGCCCATGTAAAGAAGGTACATAGAAAAATAAGTATTATAAATATTCCTCTAATGATAAATCCTTTGAAGAAGAAAATGATGCTTCACTCGTTATAGTTAGCTGTTGGGAGAATGTGTCTCAACCTTGCAATTACATAAGTTACAGTTGATACATAAGGTATTGTTCATTCAAGGATGATGGGCCCCCCTTGTTGAACACTTGTAATACTAAGAGGTGGGGGGCTGAATCAATATTCTATTAAACCATCTAATCATTAACCATGTAATTACCAAAGCATATTTAATTGTTATAAGGAATGAAAGCATGAAAACATCCACAACATCACATAACACATGAACACCAATATTTTTACATGGAAAACCCAAAATGGGAAAAACCATGATGAGGATTAGCTCACAATATATTATAATCGGTTATAAGATATTACAGAAAGGGCTCACTGCCAAGTGGACTCACTGTCTTGTGAACTCACTATTTACTAAGAAAAGAAAAAGAGAAAGAAGGTTTGTGGAAACACAACCAAGAATTGTACTGATACAAGATTCTACCATATGCAGGATTCAGTTCCTATGAAGCTCAAAAAATTGACTTAATACACTTCATCTAACTTAGATCACAAATCTTTGCTCTGCCCTACATTTGCACAACTCTTCTCGACATTCATAACTTATTTGCTCAACTCTACAAATTTTTGCATCAATACTTGTATTTGGATCATGTACACATTCAAATTTGATAGTACAAACTCAAAACAACCTTGTATATATATCCAACTCATCACTAACATCAATTAGGTTGGCCTAATTAGATGTATCCCTAAAACATACAAAATGTGCCTTGTCAACATCTAATTCAAATCAAAATTCCTTAAATAAAAATACCTTCATGCCTAAAACAACACATGCAAAGCATAATATAGGTTGTCATGGACCTATAATAGCTCCTTCTTACATTTGCATCACATATTTAATCTCTGCAACCCTTTACATATATTATGTTGGCTAGGCATAGGACCTAAAAATAAAATACTCCAACTGTTCATCACCACATGACACGTTGACCTCAAAATGTCACACCAATTGGAAATCACAATGCTTTGACACCTGCTAACATTTTCCCAAAACTACAAGGTCTAAGTCAAATCTGTGGAGGAGTGCGGACCAAATAAGTTATAGCCAATACATAAAAAACTATCTAAACCTTATATACCAATCTTCTATTACTCATAACTTGCAAGCCACTTATCCAAATCAAGCAAAATTCTAGATGAAGATGCTATTAACAACCATAAATAACATATTAGAATCACAAAAGTAAATCTCAAAGGGAAGGAAAATGTGGACCGAAACACCAGAGGGAAATGTGGACCAAAATACTAGAGGGCTATGTGCACTAAATCTGTTGGTGTAGACACTTAGCAAAGATACTTAACTATTTTTGTTTGAGGATCAAAGGGTGATCCCATAATACTGGTTTACAATTTTTGGCCAAACTGGACATTGAATTGATTTTTTCTAACTAAATCTTCACTTTTAGGCACCTATAGCGCTAAATTGTGAGGAATCTGAAGATGATGCAAACTAGTGATTTGTGACATTTTTTATGTAGATTCTAAATATATTTTTTTCAATATATTGATTGTGTGTAAAATATGATAAGAGTAAGGGTGGTGAAGATTTAACTCACGAAGAGTCTAGTTTGCTTGTGAGCTCCACACAAACATTTACCTACACACAGCCAAGAGGGGAAAAATGTTGGGGCTATTTTGGGGTTTACCCCAGTCAAAACCTCGTTTTGGTATTTCCACCTCCATGAATAACCAAATAGATAGATATGTAGAAAAGTGATAGAGAAAACAATGTTGGAATGGTGATGAAACCAAACACTATGAGAGGCACTATGCTACTCAAATCCAACAACAAAGTAAGAGTAAGAAAGCAATACCACCCTTGGAAAAAGGCACTCAAGGCCAATGAGAGAGGAATGGAAGTCTACAACTATGACAAAGTCAATGTATCTGCAACAATGCTAAAATCATCTCACAAGACACTAAGTTGCAACTTTTGTGGTATATATGAAGAATATTGTGATTCTTGAAATCATGAAGCCAATAGTACAACAAGTAGCTTGAAGTTACAAGAATGTGGAGTGAGAGTGAAGATAAAGAATGTCTAAGAAGATGGATTGAAAGTAAAGCATAGCCATTTGAAGATAAAATGGGAGGGAAAGAGTCATTCAAAGATCGACAGGAAGGCACAGGGGCATTACGTTTCATCGCCAATGGAGAATGTAACACCTCTATAAATTCCAAAGTTAGGAATCTTGTGAGAATGGTAGTGCGCCACACAAATGTTTGTGTGTTGTGTGCATGTCCCCGATAGAAATTCCCCCATCAACACTAAAAACAAGCGCCAAGAGGATGAAGTTCGGAATGAAGACATGGAATTACTTGGTCAGATTTGATTCTCCTAAGGTGGAGGGTGTAAAGGGGAATTTGCAAGGGGATTGCAAATTCACTCCTATACAGAGAGCAAAGAGGAAATAGAAAAGGAAAAAGAAGCATTTAAAATTTGTATAAGGGAGAAGAAAAGGAAGCCAAGAAGGATTCACTGGAGGAGAAAAAGACTACAAAAATAAAGAAGACTATAGGAAAAATTAAGGAAAAGAAACAATCTGAACTAGTAAGGCCTCACTCCCCAATGAAACTTAAGGAACCTTTCAATAGCATTATACATAATGAAAATTTGGTGGAAACTACAACATTATACAATGATATTGATAAGGTAGACAATTCTACCATCATAGAAAAAGTAATCAAGTACATTGTCATACCAAAAATTGATATGTGGAATATCAAGAATGATATTCCTAATGATTTATCAAATATTTTGCTACAAAGAAGACAATAAGCCATAAAAGAGCATGAAAGGCTAAAGGATGAAGCCTTGGAAAGAGTTAGTGCTCCACTTTCAAAAGATGAAAGAGCCATATTGGCTACTATGTTTAGCAAGGAGTTGAGGACTAAAGAAAGGGTGACTACCCTTATGGGTAAAGACAAAGATGATCTTGAAAGGATAGAAATGATAAAGTTGAAGAGGTTGTGTAGAAGCTAGGATTACTTCTAGTGGCTAAAGAAGAGATGAATGATGATACCATTGCTCCAAAACCAAAGGTGGAAGAAGAGGTGCAAACTAATGATGCTCAACATGAGCAAGATACTAAGGAGGAAGCTACATAGGATAAAACTCCTCCGGAAGTGGAGGATATGACAAAATAGAATGAAGAAGAGGCAATGATTGAAGATGAAATGTCATTCCTCCTTCAATACAAAATGTTGAAGTTATTCCTCTAGAAAACATAGAAAAATAATGAAGAGGAAGAGAACACTAACAAGATTGATGATAAAATTTATGCTGTGGAGTGAAGAAGAAAAATTTGTAGAAGAAAAATAAGAGCATGAAGAAGAAGAAGAAAAAAACATGGATGCATCTAGAGATGAAGGAAAGTACAAACAAGTTGACTCTAGTACTGCAAATGATAAGGGAAAGGTTGAGGAAGTTACAAAGACTCTCGATGAATCTTTTAGCTCCTCACAACTGTTGCAATTGCTAATGAATAAAGGAAATATGGATTGAACAAAATCTCTCCTATCCACAAGCTTTAACTAGGAGACATGTTCCTTGCATCTTCCAAAAAGAGATAATTGAATCACATTAAAGGAGTGAAGAACTAATGGATGAGGTAGTTAAGGCATTGCATTAGATCATACTTGGATCAAACATAGAAATAACTCTCTCTGATATGGACAATATCAAATTATTGATTGATTCTTTCAAAACATATGCATCTAGATTTAAGATAGAGGTAGAGAAAGAGGTCGAGAAGAGGATAAGTGTCAAAAGGATGTTGGAGATCACAAAGAAATGTTCTATTGCACATAAGAAATTTTCAAAAATTTTGAAGGAGGCAAAAGCATGTGTAGATGAGGCTAAGACACTGTTACAGTATGGAATGAAGTGGCCTAGAGCCACGCAAAACATAAGAAAGTGAATGGACTCCATTGAGTCTAAAATCAAGGCAACCTCTGGTGCATACAACCCAAAAATTGACCTCACTTGTGTGACAAGGAATGCCATAGATAATATTCATGAAGTTCTTCCAGCTTCAGGCTCAAACAAAACATTTAATTCTATAGTTTGGAGAGGTAAGGGATCTAGTCAATCCCAAACTTACAATTGTTTCTAGAGCTCTTCTCAGTTTTGATAAGGAAAAAAGGATGAATCTGGTACCTTCTACTCAAAAAGAAGGAGAACTTCTATTAGAATTTGAAATGTAAAATAGGTTGATTGTGAAGGCCAAGTAAGAATGGGAACTTGGTAGGTGTGATTAGGTGAAAATGTGGTCCCATAAATGAGCAGCAACACAAAACATGCAAGAAACCACCTAAACACCTAACACCTCAAGATTGGGAAAATGATTAGCTTAACACAACAAAATGGAACATTTTACCTTGTTAAGTTGTTTTCGTTGGCCCTTCAATTGTTAGTGTGGCATATGCTCCTCTTGATGGAAAAATATGCAAATGTGGGATGCAAGATGGATGGAAAATGGATGGGAATGGATGCAAGTGCAAATATTTGGATAAGTATGGCTCAAATGAAAATTTTGTAAGATTTTGGTTAGCACAATGATCTCCCTCTAAAATGAGAGAAAATAGGGGGTATTTATAACTAATTTTGAATACTCTAGAGAAATGGATGGTTGAGATTAAACTGACAAGGCCAGAATGTAGGGCTATTGTGAGTTGAGAACTCACAAGCCCTCACATCTTGACATGTGGCATGTGAAGTGGCTTGAAAAATATGATGTGGAAATGACATGGAGGTACTACATAGTACCTTGGGATTTGGACAAGATCTCCTCATAAAGGAGGTCCTTGTCCACGTGTGGGTGAGAGGACATGTGAGGAATTAAAAATTTCTCAATCATACACTTGGGAATGAGAGAAAGAATTTAAATTTCTTTGAAATGTATTGGGGGATTAAATGTGAATTAAAAATTCACATGGGGAAAGGGGTGCCTTCTCCAAAAGGAGAAAGCACTTAATAGGGTTGACTTAGGACACATTCCATAAATGACATGGAGATTAGGTTGACCTAATTAAGTGATAAGGTTGTGTAAGTACCTGATTAGAAAAATTAATGACATATTAGAGGAAAGTGGGAGATTATGGAGGATGTGACCCTAATGATGATTAGGGGTCTGCACATCCTAACCATAAATTAATTATGATTAAAAGAGGGGAAGAGTTCACATGTGGCTTGATGTGACAAGTCAAAGATCACATGGGGAAGAGAAAAATGAATTTAATATTCCTTGGAAGGATAAAAAGAATTAAAAATTCCTTGAGAGGTTGATTAGGCTAGTTAATGAAGGATTAGAGGAGGGTTAGGTGGCTAAAAGAGATTAGAGGCCAACTTGCAAAAGTTGGAGGATGTGACACATCCTAATCAAGGATTAGACATGTGCACATTCCTAATGATGAGATTAGGAGATTAATTAGGATTAAGAAAGGGATGTGATATGTGAGGAATTAAATAAATGTCATATTTATTTAATTAATTTGATGAAAAGGAGGATTAAAGAGATAAGGTATTTATTTATTAATTAAATACCTTAGGGATTTGGCAGAATTAAGGATATTAATTAAATAATAGTGATATTACTTAATTAATGCAAATAAGGGCATGCTTAGATGAAAGGGTATAAATTTGGATAAATTAAGTGCCCAAATTTAGGTGTATATAGTAGGAAAGGCTCAAAAGATCAATCAAAGAAGTTACAGGCATCAACCACCTTTGGTCGACTCATTTATTTATCTTTTTATGCATTTATGTTCAGATTCTTTGTAAATATACAGACAATATTGAAATCCTTCAATAAAATTTTGAGTTTTTTTCTCTATTATTACTTAAAGGGAGTCAATTTGTTATTTTTCCAGCTATATATATGACTACATCATTCAGGGGAGTTCTGGTAAGAATCAGAACAGTTTTGTATAGGCACCCTTTGCCTTGATGTCAAAGAGGGAGAGTATTGGAGAGTATTTTTGGAGATTTTTTCCATGCTCCCATCAATGACAAAGGGGGATATTGTTGAAGTTTTTCATTAATGATGTTGTTTGGAAACATGAGCATGAATGGTGCTTAATGATGTGATATAGTGTTTCCATTGATGTCAACATTTTTGTGGAACATTTTGATTAATCCTAGCAAGTTTTGAAGTTTCTATGTAAGATATTTGGGTAAGTTGAGTTGGTTCAGAAAGATCATTTGTGTAGAAATCTGACTAAGTGTTACAACTACACTAGTTCAGTGTTACAATGCATCAGTTTTTGGGTACACCACTCCATATAGGAATATTTTTCTCTACACTTCTTGTTGGACTCAAGGAACACTGAGAGGGGGGGTGAATTAGTGTTCTGCAAAATTTAACTTTATTAATCTAATCTTTAAACCATTTATAACATTGAACCAAAAGTAAGATGCAAGAACACAAAGTAATCAACCACAACACCATAACACGATTATTTTTTCCATGGAAACCTTGTTAGGGGAAAAACCATGGTAGAGATCAATCCACAATGTGAGTATACTCATAGATAAGTGTTTACAAAAGGAGAATGCACATGCATGGTAGAGATCAATCCACACACTGCACTAGAGAGCTCACTACTTAGATACAAAAGAATCTGATTCATTGTCTTACAAAAGTATTTGGATTACATCTAGAAAATTTGAACTGAGAGATAGCATTTGCTAATGCCTAATTTTAGTTCTATTTAAGTTAATCATTGTTGACCTTTTGTTTGAAAAAATCACAGGAAACTATGCATATGTACATCCAAATGTCTTAATAAAACACAACTCATCAACCACATGTCGTTAGTGTCCCAAATCAATGCCTTAGAGCCACAACATAGCACTCAAGTGCCTGATGCTTTCATCAATTCAATTTTTGCACTAAGAACAATTAACTTCTAATTGATACACAAGATTCATTAGGACCTAATTCAAAATTATAACAAAATATTGGTTTCAATGAACATCCAGATGACTAGTTTGACTCACAAAACTTCATTCTGACTTTCATGATCAAATACTTTCAAATTCCATTCTTCAACAATGGCATTCAACACTTACTAAGTGTTAGATCAGTTTTACAAGATGACTAAGGCATTTTTCACTTACTCCCCCTTTGACTCAATAAATTCTTTCGATCAAACTACATAACAAACATGCTTTGACTAAATATGGACTTTGTCTCTTTTTGAGACAAGATAGTCATGTGACCAAGGTTTGGACCACCATAGCATATCTTCCTTCAATGCTAACATTATCTCCATGGACCAATTAGCCTCAACATTCCAATCAATGGGAATTACTCGAAGGACCTAGACCAACTAATCGAGGACTTTAAAAGCCTCCTATACTTCAGGCTTTGTAAGACCTAGGAGGGTGATCCCCTAATGTGTTTACAACCTCTACACCAATATCATAAACAACATTAACATATAACGTATGATCCCACTGAAAAGCTCAACACAATAGGATAATATCGAATAAAATTGGTTGTTCACCAATAATATCAACTATGTGGAGCATGAGATAACTACAACACAATTCATAGTATAAGATAGTCATTGATTTGTAATTTGTATCAAGCTCTAGAAAAAGACACACAATTATTGAACTACACAAATAAGTACAACTTAGATCAGTGCCATATATCCATTGTAGGAGTCAAATTCATAAGCATTTAAAGGTTTATGATAGATTTAATACATAAAATATATGATCCTTGGCAATATTGCATTACAATTTCATCAATATGTATTCTAACCCAATACTACTTATGAAATCCTCATACAGAACATATCCGCCTATAATCCCATTCAAGCATTTTAATTAATTCCTTGAATTAAAGCTAAAATAAAGATCACACACACCACAACAGTGAGATGAATGAAACAAACCTTAGTCACCTTATTCAAAATTTAGATATGCATGTACAGTGGAGAGACATGAGTTTGAATTTATCATTTCAACTCAAATGATAGTACTGTTATACAACATTAAATCCCCATGAATTCAAAATGAATTATAGAATGACCCAGAACCTAAATTGCATTTCTCTCTAAAACCATTGGACTTTACAATTTGCTCTGCAACTTCACCTAGACTCAACCAAAAATTATCTAACTTGCTAACCCGTACTTTTGGCCTTGAAATCCTTCTTATAGAAAATGAAGGAGAAAACAAGCATCGGGCTACAAAGTACACATGTCACCAGCAAATTGGAGAACTTGGTGATATTCCAAAAATTGTTACAACAACCATCACATTGGAAAATATTCTCGTTCATCATGTCAACTGAGGAAAGTTGATGCAACAACACAAACCATAAGAAACCCATGCCGAGACTGCCACTAAAGCAAAACTAGAAACCATTGTGACTATAGCATCTGATTTACCACCTGTTAGTAGTCCATTCTTTTACTCTTCCTTAGTCAAATATTTAGCTACCCATTTATGGTATTCTTCATCAGTCGGCCAGTCAAAATTAATTACCTTATTCACCTTGGCATTATAAGTTGTGTATTTTACCACTACCTGATTTGCATCCCTTTCAAAAGATTCTAAAAATAAGTTGGTACTAATAATTTTATCCATACTACTCACCAACAAATCATAATATGCGTCATCACAAATTAAATTAATTTGATCATTGATGACCTCACTTGCTTGATCCTGCCACTATTGGAGTGACCTAATTTTCCCTTGCTCGTCAATTATATCAGGTACTAATGTGTTACCCCAATCATTAAAATTCTTCACCAACTCCTTGATCTTCCTACTCAAATCATCTAGTAAGGTCTTAAAACCTTGCAATGACTTAACTAATACTTGAGTAGCCTTTAATTATTAGGGCCTATTATTTTAATCAAACCTTGAGGCCTTGTACATGACATCCAGATCACTGGCCCTAGGGATCCAATTTTCAATCAATGGTATCACTACCTCCTGATCCCTATTAATATTCTTTATTGCATCTAACATCAAAGGATATAAAGAATGTATAGATAGTAATTTACCATCAACCTTCTCATTTAAATGCCTCAAGACAATAGTAACAATCTCTTTTTTCCTTGAGAAAGATCCCTCCTCACTTACCCTCAAAGATGCTTATAATTTATCAATTCTTTGCATAAGATGCTTCTATGTAGGACCAATAGAGAACTTTGTTTCTTCATCAATTTGTTTTATAGGAGGGGTGAGGGAAAGATTTTGACTGGGAGACCCTGGTGTGGAAACAATTGGAGAAGCAAGAGGCACTAACCTTGCTGTGGAAGGTAATGTACTGGTCCCTAGAGCACTTGATGTCTCCCCAATCTATTTATAACTAAAACTTTCCACCTCATTCTGCAACTCAACATTCTTCTGCTGCATCTTGTTGTATTCCTCAATCAAAAGGTTATACTTCTCCATTAGGCTCCTCTTTTTAGCCTCCTCCCTTTCAGCAGTCTTTTGGGCCAATTTGGCCACATTCACATTCAAATTAGTGGCCTCAGTGGTTGAGGTCTCTAAAGCCTCTTTATTATTAATGCTCCTTTGAAATTTGGATTAATATTAAAAAAATTTGATTTTTTCCCTTGTGGGGCCAATGCCCAAATTGCCAAGGTTTCATACTCTTCACTGAAAGCAAAGTCTTGAAGTGTTGACTTGACTCCTTCTTCAAAGTCTTGCAAGAGATGCTTGGACTTTAGAATAGCATTAAATGCTACATCTACAATCTCCCATTTAGGAAAAATCAATACACCAGCCTAACTCACTAGTTTTCTTCCTTCTTCAGGAGTGATATTCTTGAATTCTTCCATTAATTCAGCTTTTACCTCCTCATCATTCTCCTGGTCTAACCTATTAGGCCTTAGTTCTCTTCTCTGCCTACATTTATCTTGATATTCTTCAAATTTCATCCTCCATATCAATTGCAAGAATACATGAGTTTTTACAAATGTATTGTCATCTAGAAACTGCTTGTATGCTTCCATTCTTGCATCTTGTACACTTTTAGCTTTCATATCTAAATTAGATAAAACCAATTCAACTAGTCTAGGAGGGGAAGGCATACCAACCTGCATGTCATGATTAGTAACAATAATTTCATCCATCAAATTCTCCTACGGTTGATCAATTCTTTGCCTCTTAGGGCTTGGCTTAGATGGTGGTGATGGGGGACTATCTTCTGGTGATGATTCTAAATCAATGATTTTAATTTCCCTAGGCACTTTGAATTTTGGACCTGGTTGTGAAGGAAACTTCATTATTTTCTTTCCTTTTCTATCCACTTCTTCTTCATCACTGCTGTCATCCTTTTTCCTCCTATAAATGGGCCACCTTTCTATATGTTGGTATGCTGGCCTTGATTTAATTGGTTTGGCACCTTGTTCTTGTACACCCAGACTCAATTCTAAGTTTATCTTCTTGGTTCTCAAGGTGCCCATAATCTCTTTGAAGTTCTCCATTAGAAAATCAATTTTCTTATGGTGGGGACTGAACTCCAATAGTGGATCATATTTCAGATCTATTTTGTACACAACATATAATAGCTTACTATAATCTATTCACTTCTCCTTGTTCAACTCCTGTCTATTTAGGTCAAATTCATTTGTAATCAGGTCCTCAGGAAAGTTGAATTCATGCATAAACTTTCCATCTTTTATTCTTTGTCTGAAAAGAGTAAAGAAACCCTCAAGATCATGTTTCTGCTTTGGACCACACCTCAAATGATAATCCTCAAAGAATTTCTCAAAATGCACCCAACCTCCCTTTGAAAACATAAAATCAGACACCACTGTATAATCTGGGAAAAATGTTCCCTTACCCCTCCTAGTGAGGTTTTCCTCATGAATACAACCTATTTGCCACATAACTTCTACAAGCCCCACTCTTGGTGGCACATTGTATGGTAGTATATGAGGGGCTCCCTAAAAACCATATGCCCTGAAAACAGTGTTGAATGGGTATGGGATAATGTCACCCCAGTTATGGAAGACTTTTAATTTTGGCTTCCTCCCCTTTGGCCTGAGGAAATGATGTAATTCCTCAGGGATCCTAGGTACATTTACCATCAATCTAGCCCTTAATTTAGAAGCAAAAAAAATATGAAATTTCACATAACTAGTGCTTTCCTTATTGCAAGATAAATCTACAACCCATATATGTACTAGAAATCTTTCTCCATCAATCAATTGCCTTAATTTCATCCTTTCAGAGAAGAAATCAACATTCTTGAACAAGAACATATGCATCAACATAGAATACCAAAAGAATTGAGTGATGGTATCATTTTTCTGTAACTTTGATAGCCCTTCATGTATCCTCTTAGCCAAGAAAGAAGCAAATTCATATGTCACAGAGAAGTTAGGGTGTTGTATTTGCACCCCCATGAACATGTATGCAATGGACATCACCACACCAGGACTGAAATGTGAAATCTGACATAATGAATAGAAAGTGGCCAGGAAATGATTTGCAAAAAAAATTAATCTAAAAGGTTCTTGGTCATTGGGGTTGATATGAAATCTTGAACCTCCTTCCTTAGCCAAATGAAGTGGAAGCAACTTAGCTCTAAAAAGAGACTTCAACTTTGCATATTCCTGCTTCATTTCCTCAAGATTGATAGGAACCCAGTCTTCCCTCAGTTCACTCAAGTCAAAAATTTGTTGGATATCATCTTTGTTAATGCTTAATAAAACCCTTCCATCATTATCCGTAATTACCTGCGTGGCAGGGTCATATCTTATGGCCACTACCCTAAGCAGGTCTACATCAAGGAACACATTTTGTACCACCAGCTTTCCCAAATCATACATCCATCAATTTGAAAAGGGGTGAGGCAAATTCCTTTGTCCATACCACAATCTGAACATTTCCAATCCTGTGAGAGGAACCCTAGCATCAACTATGCTCAATCAATTGTATACTATCCTTTCCCCTAAAATTTTCCCTTGCATTAGGACCAATCCCTTCTTCCTATCATTTGTTGACAAGGGAAATTGATCTAGGAAATCATCGTACAAGTTTCTTCTTAAATAGTCAACTTGGCTAGAATGTTGCTTTGGTGGTGCCATCTCGAACAAACTAGGGCTTCTTTACAACGTTATACTTCAAATATCTAGGACTAACCAGAGATAGGAAATTACAGAACAAAACATTGCAATTTATCACAACTATAATTAAACTATAGCCCTAAGACATTTATCAACAAGCTCAATGACAAGCACAACAAATCTTTTCCCAAATTCAAGTGCAAAATGACTGAAAGACATAGAAATTAACTCACGATTTTGTTCACAGAAATCCCAAATTATGGCTACAATGATTCACAACTTTGCTTTCAGCTCTAAAACTGCTCCACAAAATACTTGAATGCTTTGTAATGCAAATAAAGTAGGAGAATTGATTTTATTTCGATCAAATTGTGCCAGTAAGTGTCTCATCCGCCATTAAACCTCACTCATGCACTGCACAAACAACTCCAACCATATTTGATGCAGATTTAAATTTGAGCCATCAATCTTTCAGTTAGATCAAATCATCGAATGACCACCTTCAAACAAGCTGACACAGTCACCAACGTGACAATAAGGGGCCCAACATAATATATGCTACCAAGGAAGTCCACGTGGTAGTCACCCCATGATATAGTGATCAGTAATGATCTTGCATCTTTGGATCACGTGATGGTGGGAAATTGTAGATCTTGAGCATCAATGATCTTGTTCGTTCAACATAGTCGCCAACCTTATCATTAACCGTCAAGCAGCTTTCCCACCAAGATTATAATAGATCTATCGATTTAAAACATGTGCACCTTAAGAGCACTTTAGTAACTCACCTTTTAATGTATTAAGGCATGACAATATTTCCTTTCTTCTTTCAGCTTCATCGGATGAGACACGTGGTTCCCACCTATGATATCGTGATCAGTAAAGATCCTTTAATTTTCGATCACGCGATGGTAGGAAACCATTGATATCTGACAATAATTGATCGATGACACAAAAACTTATCTCCCTTGGCCACTCCAAAAAGGACATGTGGCACCATCCCGTGATATCATGATCAACCAAAGCATTGTGGTGGGGGCATCGCAGGATGGCGGGGAATAACTGAGATCAAACGGTAGTTGATCAATAGTCACACAAATTTAATCCTTCTAGAAAATAAAACATTTATTAAGAGGACAAGGGGACATCACTAGGTGGATGGTAAAAAATGACATAAGTTGTTTTAAAACCGTGAAACACAGGGACAACCAAGACTTGGGAAAAGAAAACCCCATCGAGTAAATAAAATTAAAACAAAGGGACTCGTCCTAGACGGACTGATAGGACATAAATCATTTTAAAACCCCCTCAAAAAGTAATAGCGAAATAGATCCCAACCATGGCATAAAATAACCACAAGGGTTTTATATGTAGGTAAAGCTAAAACCCCAACCCTAATAAATTTTCAACACCATGATAGACCAGTAACACTAGGTAGGGTAGGAATGGAACATAAGGAGAAAAAATTTGAAGTTCCATCACCAACAAAAATGATTAGAGGATCAAATGCTTGAGCGATATCTACTAACTGTTTCTCATATTCTTTCATTTTCTTTTCAATGTCCCTAGTGAATTTAGACAATGATAAGCATGACTTATAAATGCTTCCACCTTCAGAAAAAGTACCTTGAATATTCTTAACATAGGTAGCTAACAAAGATTTATCATTAACAATCACCCTTTCAAACTATTGAACCTTTTAGCATCAAATTCCTTCAGAACCTTATCCATAGCTAACTTTTCAAGTGACTCAAAGTGAGTACTTACAAAATTAACAAGTTTCATGCAACTTTCAGCTTCTCAATGGGAGATAAAGTAATTGATAGATCCTTTAACTAGTTCAAGATCAAATTACTCTTGTTGTTCTTCCAAAAACTCCTTTACTACCTTAACAGTGTCTCTTGCTTCCACAATAATCTCCTTCACTTCAGCCTTCTTTTCTTCAACCACAAATTCTTCCTTAGCTTTAGGAATCTCAATTTCATCAACTGACACAACTTTAGGAGCTTTAGTATCCATAGGAATTTTAACATCTTGCATGTGTAGAGGATTCAGAGTATCCTCAAATGTGTCTTCTTTTCCTTCTTCATTCACCAGACCAAATGGAGCATCTTCAACATGCACTTCTTCAAAAACAACATTGTATCTATTTTTCAACAGAATTGCCTTAAAGATTTTCTTAGTGTCTTTTGCAACTTCTTCATTTTCCCAATCATCAGCTTGTTCACCCTTTTTTGGTCTTAAAATCCCTTTTTACTTCATTGAGAATATCCTTCATCTCTTCTATAGACATCATTGGACATAGATCAACAAGTATCCATTCTCTCATTTTCTCTTCTTTAGTTCTTGCATTCACTCTCCTCATTTCTAAGACTTCATACAAACCATTAGGTAACTCAAACATTATTTCAATCAGAGTCATATTGAAATTATTCAAATACTTTATTGTGGCTTCCTCAAAAATTATTTGACCAACACTATCAAAGGTGTCATACCATTCAGAAAGTGGCCTAAGATTACCATCCTTAATCAAGGTTTTTTCCACTTCTTCTACAAACATACCTAATTTGTCAGTTTTCACCTATTTCTTTGCTTTCTCTTCACCAAAGGGCTTGCCCTTAGAGAATTTTGATTCCTTTGTGCCCATATGCTTAATTTCTCTTACCTCTTCATCAAATTCAGTTTCTTCATTTTTTGAAACAACAACATAGACTCTTGTGCTTTTTTCCTTCATCTTTCCTTCTCTCTCAAATGTCTTAACTTGAACTTTCACATGCCTTGACTTCTTTACAAGACCGGATGATAGAGTAGTGCTCCTTGTCGATCTAGATCTTGTAGAGGATGTCATCGGACTAGCAGACTCAGTTCTAGTTGGCTCTCCTGCTTCAACTTGTTCTCTTTTCCTCCTAGCTTCTCTCACAACTTCAACTGATATCCCCATGCTTTTTGTAAAAGATTCCACTTCCTTTTCTTACCTTCTAGATTGGATTCTTCAACTAAGCATGAACTTACATATTCTTTTCCTTAAAGGTACCAAACCTTTCTTCTGTCAGATCCCAAGGTTTACTTAGCAAGTGTTGATCATATAGCTCCAAAATGTGTTCTTCAACCTCATAGCCCATAGGCATTATCCACATTGTTCTAGGTCCTGTAGCTTCCATTAAGCATTGATCAATATCAACCATGAAGCAAATTGTGTCCTTGTACTTTTCCATAATGGATGTGGGAATTCTTTCTCTGGCTTTGCTTTTCATTCTTAATTTTTTTGAAATAACTCCATATAACAGTTTTCTAGTTTCATTGTCACCAATTCCATACAAGATATCTCTAATTTGAACAACTATCGATTTATCACCTTGCCATTGAAATTTTACAAATCCTGAAACTTCATTCATGAAATAAAAGAATAAACATAGCAATAGATTACCATACTTGAAATAATTCTTCTTATCCTTCTTAATTTACTAATATTTTCAATTAACTGGCTCTAGAGTAACTCACATAGGTCATAATCTGCATTTGCTTTGACCATCTAATATGCTACATAGATTATTGCATTGGATACATAATTGTCCCACTAGAATGATAAATCTTGTACCCAATGACCATAGAAGAAAATCTCACATCCACTTCAATAATATCATCAATTGTCATAACTCTCTTATCAAACACTAAAAAAATTGCCTCTATAACTGTTTGATTCTTCACAACTTTCAATGGCGACAATCCACTAGATGAATTCAAACCAATAACAATCCTCATAGCTTCCTTTGTGATCTTAAAAGGCTAACTTAACCACATAAACTCAACATGCACTCAACTGAATATATACCAAAAACCATTTGTTTCCTTCAAACATAGGAAACTTCACAATCTGAGTGAATTTCTTCTCCTCCAAATATTTGAATTCAGGTTTTACATGAAGATCTTCTCCCACAATGTCATTGGTTTACAAATTCAACAACTGGGAGCTACCTAATTCAACATTTGAATAAATGTATGCCCTAATATCTTTGATATGTAAAACACCATACGAAATAGAGAAAAATGAACCTAAAGGTTTTGTTTCGATGGATTTGAATGGGTTCCATTTGAATTTTAGATGGGATCTATCCTTAATATCAACAACCAACAAAGCAACCATTTCTAGAATTTTCAAATTCATGATTTTACAAATAAATACCTTTCACCGGATTAGCATTTGATCACTGAATCTCCTTTAGACTTGAATCTTCACCAAACTTTTCCAAACTTTTCTTCAGATCTCTTCAAACTTCTTCTTCTTGAAATGCAATGTGACAAATAATGGATAGAAATAAATTTTTATCATTCATGCACCCAACTTTTTATCTCAATAAATGCTTTTACCCTAGGTCTTCTAGATACCCTATTTTCATAGACTGTGAAAGAAAATTCTTCTAAAAAGCTTCAATTTGTTGTAAGTTTCATTTACAAGAGATCCCAAAACATCTATACATCACTATTGCAATCTACCACATTCAGGTACCAACTACCAATAGGGGGTTTACAATATTTTCTTGAGAACTCCCCTTAGGCTAGAGGCCTTAAACTAATTCCCAGAGGAATTACCAAAACCAAATTTTGGTGTTGAGCTATTTCCTACATCAGAGGGACTCTTCTTCACCCATGCCTTCTTCATTTTCTTCTTGATCTCATCTTTAGTAGTGTTTCCTTTTCCCTTTTCATCCTTTTGCATGCTTTTCCTTTGATTTATTGGACCCTTTCTACCTCTACAAAATCTTGCAATGTGACTGGATTTTTTGCAATTATAGCACACCACATTTATTTGTCTAGACCAATTATTCCATTTATTTTCTCTTGATCTACATTGGTTAGCAATATGGCCAAATCTATTGCATGCATAACACCTGACATCTCTATTGAAAAAGTTGTTTGAAATATTTTTGCATTCAACTGAATTATGACTATACTTATTACAATTGAAACACTGACTGGAGAATGATGAACCACTTGAATTCATTCTACTTCTACATTGAGAAGCCATATGACCAAATTTATTGCAAACAAAATAGTAACCATTAAAACTTTGAGCATTAGGTTGTCTTACCAAATACCTTCCAAGTTTTTTCATCTAATTTCCTTGCCTAAATCTCCTTTGTCTAGGTTTGGAGTTTCTCCTTTCTCATATCCAAGACCTCACTTGTCACTTCCAGTCCTCTAACTTTTAATCAATTCATCAAACTTGGTTGAGCTAATCTTGAACTTCTCCTTGAATTCATTTGCAGTACCAAGTTCATATCTGAGATTTACAATTTTCTTTCAAGCTCTTCTTGATTATTTTTGGATTGTTCCAATTCAAGCTCCAATTGATTGAATCCATCAGTAATTTAGTTGCTTTCTTCATATTTTTCTTTCAAGGACTAAGCAAGATTCTCTTCATTCTTCTTTTTTTCTTCAATATCCTTGGTCATCCTCATCACAATAGACTCCATCTCATGCTTTAGGACAACATTATCTCTGGTAAGCTTTTCATATTCTTCTTTCTTTTCCTTCAAGGCTTGACTCAGGTGTTCACCTTCCATGCTCTTACTTTATTTTTGCTTAATCTGGTCATAGAGTCCCTTTCTCTTTTCCCTTGACTCATTTCTTTTATCTTTTAATGATTGAATGAATTTCTCAGCATTCATGAGGCTTGCCTACAATTCACCGACTTCAGATTTGGTCTGATCAAGATCATCTAGAGCCACCAAAATTTGTTGAAGACTACTTGAATCCATTGAATCACTTTCCCAGATCTTCCCCAATCTTTTAAACTTCTTCCAAGGAACTAGACTTTGATACCAATTGTTGGAATCAATGAACACTGAGAAGGGGGGGGATGAATCAATGTTCTATAAAATTTAAATTTATTTATCTGATCTTTTAACCACTTATAACATTGAACCAAAAGTAAGATGCAAGAAAACAAAGCAATCAACCACAACACCATAACACAAGGTTTTTTTTACATGGAAACCCTGTTAGGGGAAAAACCACGATGGAGATCAATCCACAATATGAGTACACTCATATATAAGTGTTTACAAAAGCAGAATGCACTTGCATTCAGGCACACTACCTAGAGCTCACTACTTAGATACAAAAGAAGACTCAGTGTCTTACAAAAGTATTAGATTAAATCCAAAAAAATTGAACTAAGAGAATAGCATCTGCTAATGCCCGATTTCAGTTCCAGTTAAGCACATCAATCACATTCTTGACCTTCTATCTAGTTTTTCTTTTTTTCTTTGTCTTCTTTAATTCAGATCACAAATCCTTTTATGCACAAGTGAAACTATGCATAACCACTTTATAATCCTTCTGAATTTTGTAACACACACCAACACACTTCGTACACAGGTCCAAATGATATAAATGATCGCTTATATATCCATTCTAAGGATTTAATCAACCACATGTTAGCTTCAATAAAACATAAAATATTTACAAACTGTTGGCTCAATCCATAAATAATTTTCAATATGCACCAACCAAAGTCAGCCACAACATAGTGAGGACCCAAATCAACATGCTCAAACACAAAAAATTAAGCAATTACTCCTAGAATATCCACAACACACTACATTCATCAAGTCGGCCTTTTTGCACTGTTAAGTAGAAAATCAATCAATCGGATCTTCTAGCTTCCACATTGAATGATACAAGACTCTAAGATTAAAGGATAACCTAGATAATACATCCAAAAACCTTCCTTGAGATCCACAACTAAAAATTATAACAGAAGATTGTTGGCAAGACACATTGCACATCTTTTCTAGTGTTGTCATTGATGGCAACCCTTGTCAACTAGTCGATCCAAGCATTGCAATTTGCTCATATCAACAGACAAATTGAAGAAATCAGTAGTTATCTGTTTAGTTAGAACAAAGCATCTGGTAACTTTGTGTTCTTTGTTTCATATGTAGATTTTCTGTTATTATTTTATGTTGTGGATCTTAGGGAGTATTCTTCAATGGATAATATGTGTTATCTATAAATATTGGTGCCTCATATCAATTTGGGTGGAAGTTAGAAGGTCCGGTGAAATAATTTTCTATTCATCAATATTTAGAGGCTGACTTGGTGAATATGGTGTGTCACGAATATTTGAGAAGTAATTTTTTAAGTATTTTTGTGTTTGAACATTTTGGTTTGGGTCCTCACTATGCTGTGGTTGCTTCTTGTGGATACACATTGAATATTATGGATGATTTGAGCTGACTGTTTGTGAATATTTTCTTATTTTGTTTAAGTTGACATGTAGTGATTGAATTGTTGTTGGCAGATATATATAAGTGATCAATTCTATCATTTTGGTGTGTGTTCGATGTGAGTTGATGTATGTTGTGAAAGTAAGAAGGTCAATAGAGTGATTATGCATAGTTCCACTTGTGCATTAAGAATTTTTTGTGCGAATTGAAGTAGAACAAAGCAGAAGAGAAGAATCAATTAGAAGGTCTTGAATTCGATTGTTGAGCCTAACCAGAACTGTAATCAGGCATTGGTAGATGATACTTTATCAGTTTAAACTCTTTGGAAGTATTCCAAACTTTTGTAAGGCAATAAGCCTTTCAATTTTTGAGCAATGAACTCTAGGCAGTGTGCCTAAATGCAAATGCATTCTCATCTTTTAATCTTTTATTTTGAGTATACTTAGAACAATATTGTGGATTAACCTCCACCATGGTTTTTCCCCTAACAGGGTTTCCACATAAGAAAATTTTGTGTTATGTGGTTGTGGTTATTTGTCTTATGTGCATGCATTTTTATTTTGGTTGAATGTTATCAACACTTTAATGATTAGATTAATAAAGATAAAAATTGCACAACACTAATTCACGCCCCCTTTCAGTGTTGCTTAATTCCAAAAAAGATTGCATATGAATCAGTGAACATAATTCTCAGATGCTCTATTCTAGTTTGACAGTTAATCACAAAACTTCATTCTGACTTCTGGTATGATCAAATGTTAATATGTGGATCAAATCATTAATTAGGATTCCCATCAATGACAACACCAAATGACTTGTGTAGTGTCTCTTGCCAACACTTCTAACCTAATTTTTTTGGTTGTCAGATACATTCAATTCCAATATTTCATCATATTTGGTGAAGTATTTTGAGAGTTATAAATAACGAAGTTTGTCTTGGCATATTATAGTCATTTTTCTATATATTTTGTTTGTGTGGGAGATTTTGCACCTCTCTACGAATGATATTTTGGCTTTGCAGTGTTGAAGTTAAGTTTTCAAATGTCAGTTGAGCATGAATTCCATATGATATCAATTTTTGATGTCCACATGTCAAGATGTGGATACATAGATGAAGTTTTTTATTTTTAGGTCTTATATGGAGCTGAGTAAACACATTTGATGTTGTGTGAAGGATGAATAAGTATTTCTACCTTAGGTGGGGTGTATTATAAGTCCATATGACCTATCTTAACGTATTTTGAGATTTCAATTGTGGCATGTGTTATGGATGATAAGTTTTGGAGCCGACAAGTTATAGTTTGGGTATTACATCTAATTAGGATGACCTAATTGATGTTCTACTAGATGTGGATATACATGCTAGATTGTTTTCAATTTTTTGATATTGATGAAGTAATGAATGTGACATGTAGTGTGTGTGATGAGAATTTGAGCAAAGCAGTGTGAAGTTAAAGATAAGAACTGTGTGAATGAAGAGTGTTGTGCATGTTTTTCACACATGCCCCATCGAAGGTAGGGACCCCCTCTCTTTTCTTTTGATGGATCATTTTTTCTCCCGCCTCACTTTGCATGCTCATTTCCTTGAGTCCTAGTTTGTCATATGCCTTAAAATGATCAAATTACCTTTGACCAAATTCATCCACCTAAATTTTGCCAAGTCTTTTGCTTTTTGTGAAAATTCCCTTATTGGTTTCCTTTGGTCCATTTCCCTAACATCCTCCAAGCCCTGCAGACATATAGTTGTAGGTCTCCCTTTGTGCAATGCCTCCATCCATTCACCATTTGAATAACAATTAGCTTTAGATGATTTCCTATGGGGAGGGTCTCGCATCAACCTTTGTCACCGCATCCCTCAGGCCTCACAAACCCACAGCTGTGGGTTTCCTCTTGCGTTCTATCACTAGCTAATGCTTCATACCTAAGTTTTGACCACATGGTGGGCTCCGCATTTGGTCTTTCCATCCTTGCCATCATTCTATTTTCATCACTCAATGATTAAACATTTAAACTAGCCCAAGTTATACATTCAACATTCATTATTTGTGACCCCAACCTTAAAGCCCAAAGTAGAGAAGCCACCAAGTTAAATGATTATGCAGGTACACTTGGGTGTCCACCAATGGAAAGTCATCACTTGGTGGCCGTTGTTTTAACAACTAGCTCCTAGAGTCACTCCAACGTGCAAACCTCACATATACCATTTCACTGGGGAAAAATCCTAAGTTTTCAAGTCAGGTTTGAAGTCAGAACTCCTCGCTGAGTTTGTTCATGCAGTTCGCCACTAGCTAGAGGTCGTTTCCTTTGCACCGCTCCATAATGGCAAAAAAAATTTGCTTCCTCACTACATGGACCTGAAACCCATCAACACTAGCAGTTCTCTATTGTAGGTTCTTCTTTAATCTTTGTCGTCCTTTCGAGCACCATCATATGGATGTGTATAATGTGAAAGCTCTCACCTTCTTTGAAATTATCAACTACATATTTAAACAATGACCCCTCCAAGCGACAAACCCATGTAACATCTTCACACGTGTGTCCTCCAATTTTCTTTTCCTTCTTCACATCGTCTCCTATAAGATCCATGACAAGGGAACCAACAACTATATTAATTACAAGAATTGTTTGAGGGATGGATGAAACATGTGTGAGGTGTTTGTTGCATAGTACATGTTTGAGTCGTGAAGTTCTATCAAAGGATAATGAAGATTTTCTATGTGTCATCTCAAGCCCCGCAGATTGATCTTGCGTGTGGTGTCACCAATGACATTCCATTGATGATAGATATGGAGGAAACTAGTTCATGAGTGCATACTGAGCAAGTTTTGGGAAACAAAGGTTATGTGTATGGGTCCTGAGCCTTCTTTTCCACTCAAATGACATCATCTCTTTATGGCTCTCCTTAGCAGTGCCTCTGTAGTCTCCTCCTACAATGGTCGACCAACATGGTCTTCCCACATTAATAAATTTGGCTATATTCCTAGTAGATGGTGCACCAAGTCAAAAAGGAATACATTAAGAATGTCAAGCACAATCATTAATTGAGCTAAATCTTCTAGATGAAAACGTGATCAACAAATCAAGAGATAGGCTTCAATGGCGAGACCAAAGATCTTTGGGAAGGATAATGAATCATTATGAAACCCAATGTGTACATCTAAAGTATGTGCAAGCCTAAGAGCATATTAGGCATCTTATTACTAGATTTTGTAATAATTGTTGAAAGCAAGATTATTGAAGAATGCCTAAGGGAGGATGCTTTCATAATGTAAATTTTTGGTCATATTGGAATGAAATTGCTATGAGACTAATAATTTATAATCATGATTTTAGGAGTTCACATCCTCACACATTGGAGTATGAAGTGATCAACCACAATGATGGAATGTCATTTGCTAGGTGGCGATGAAGGAATACGATAGTCTTTCTTATATGTTGTGGAACTTCATGGCCAAGGGAGAAAGTAACTACGGTGGTCATGGTTAGATATGGGGAGAAAATCAATCGGTTCCCTAAGATGTATCAGGTTGAATGAACTTAAACACGACTCGACGATCTTCTCAACAAGGAGACTAAAATTTATGCAAATAAATCAAGCCTTATCAAATATATTCGATGTGACTACCAGAGCACTTAGAGCATGAATTAAAGTAACCCATATTGCTAAGTCAAGCAACAAGGGCATTGGGTGTTGGTTATGAGAAATTGGGTCATCTTCCAAAAATCATGGGTTAGACTTAATCATGGTGGCAACTTGAGTTTTGCAGAGGCCAGGGTGTGGACTTCCCTCAACTCGTTGTCATTATTTGTGGTATCTTTATCCCCAGCCTTCGGTGCTAGTTCTTTCACATCCTTCATTGCAAAATTGTCATGTGTGTGGGTCACAATGTTCTTAGTTGATTCATCAATGGCAACCACCCACTACCTACATGTTGATGTTTTCTGCACAGCAACAACTCAGAAAAAATACAAAATCCTATCTCTCTTGAAAGGTAAATCTCTATCAACAAGCCTCAAGAGATAACCCCAAGTTCTCTAATGTCAGGTCTTGACAATGCATAAAACAACTTAGTGATAAATGTGAAAATGCTGGTAATCACAATGGGACCTTACTACAAGAAAAATACTAAATCTTTAATTACTAAATCTAACAATATAACAACACTTTTAATCCTAAATTTAACCTGAATGATCAAAGAAATAACAAAAGAGATAAGGGTTTCAAAGAGATTCCTAAATTTACCACTAAATCTAAGATTAACAATGCAAATGACGGAACACTTGAAATGGACCAATCCCTCAAAACTGATTTCTACTTGACCCAAATGAATCGACAATCTTGTAAAAACCATGCAATATTCTAAGGTGTTAATATTTTCAGATCATGGACATTCATTCAAACAATCCTATTAAGATTAAAATGAATAAACCTCACAATTGAACTAAGCACATTGAATATAAAGTCCAGGCTAACTTTCCAAAGCAACTAACAATCAGTTGGTTGCGAAAAGTATGGACCAAGGATTACTGCAACACTTCAAATATCAAACCATAAACATCATTAAATCAAACCTAATTATTAATATCAATTTTCCTCAAATAAATTCTAAAGATAGAATAACAAGAACCATGCAAGATAAGAAGATACATAAAAATGGCACCAAATCACAATGTCATTACTTGCATTGAATTATCTTTTGTAGCAAAAATTCCAACTTTTTGTTACAATATTTTCTTGAGAACAAATACTTGCTAACTCTTGCTCTACTTAAATTCACTCTAACTATCTCTCTATTTGTCTATGTCTAAAAACTTATTAACCCTTACAAATGAAGAAAAATGCCATATTTATAAAACCCCCAAAATATGTCAGCCTAGCTAAGATTTTACAATAATAATTAGGCACAACAAGTCAGCCAAGAGGAATTCAAAATGAGATAAATATGCATTAAATGCATGAACTTCACCTAGGTCGGCCTGGGATTTCCAATGTAGCTCAGACCAATGCATGGAAAAATAATAGGGAAGCACAAATCTCGATGTAGCTAATCATTATCTACCTTCCCCTTTGTCCTTATTTTGATACAACATCTCATGTACCTTTAAAAGTACTCTATCCAAGTTGGCCACAGGTGGAAAAGGAAAAATCCTAAGTCGCCTTTCAATTGATGCAATTTCTTCCCTAGACTGTTTCACCAACTTATCCCAATCCACCTTATATGTTAGGTATTTGTCAATGACAACAATGTAGGTGGCCACATCATCTAACTGGTGTTTAGTAACAGATTCATCACTGACTGGAGCATAAACATCATGCCACCATCTCCTCAATTGTTCCAAACTCAAATACTTAGGGGCAATCTTCCTTCTCCCTGTCATAATCTCAAAGAAAGCAATGGACCCACTATAAACACTAGCTAAGGTATCATCAATTTGCCTCCTCTATTTTTAGATCTTTTTCAGAACCTTTTTCCTAATTTGCAAAGCTTCAAACAACTCCCAAGGTTCAACAGCTCTAGCGGAAGGGAGAATTTTATCACTTACTAATTTATCATTGGTGTACTCCATAATAGTTTTAGTTTTCTGCAGCAAGAGATCTATATCTTCCTTATCCTTTGCTAACACCTCCTTCAACCAATTAGTTGCTCTTACAACATCCTTTCCAGTTGACAAAATATCTTTAATGGCCTCATTACCTATGGTTCGCACCCCTTGCAACCAATTTATAGTAGCAAGAGTGGAAGCCCTCATCTTCTCTAGTTCGGTGATAGTCTCTTGAGGTAAAGGTTTTTCAGCAGAAGCAGAGGGGTTCATATATTGCAAGGGTTTCATCAGTTCCTCCAAGAATTTCTTGAGATTCTCATTTTCTTTTTTTAGCTCCTGCTTAGTCTTTATTTCCTTCCTTAATCTACCCAAGATGACTACACTAGAACCTTGATACTCCTCAATATCCTACTCAATGGATGTAGGCCCTAAATTGAAAGTCTGAACATTATAATCTTTTCCAGCCACTTCATCTCTACTCTTATCCAGGCAGGGGTTGCAATATGAACAACCCTATTGCTTGCCTTATCTCTTTCAATCCTTGAAATCACCCTAGCCTTCTTTTTACCTTTATCCTTTCCAATCGTAGCTAGCAGCTCATCCCAATTCAGTGGAGTATCTTCTAAAACAACTTATTTTCTCCTTATCTCCTTATCCAACCAATCAGGGACAATGGATTCCAATTGCACTGTAGTCTGCTCCACTTCTTCATGTTGTTTCTTAGGTGCTTCTTCACTCAGATTCTATTTCTCAGGAGTTTCATCTATCTTGTTCCCATTTTCTTCAATGCATTCCTCTTCATGTTCTGGTGATGGAACCTTCATTGCTTCTTCTTCTCTTGGAGGCTATTTGGTCTCTTCAGTTCCAACAAGTGACTCCGCATATGCTACCAAAGGAGATTGCATTACCTTATCAATTTCTTCTTCTACACTAAAAAGTTCACCCTCATGAAATTCCTCCCCTTCAGTATCTGGATGATCTTCAACTTTCTCAAGTTCACCTAGTTCGCTTTGAGCTTCATGGGTGGAAGGAATATCATCATGTTGCCCCTCATGAGAAATAACTAGAGGAAGGTCCGTTTTAGGCACACCATTCTTGAGAGAAGGAGTTCTTGACCTCCTTGTGTACACCCATGCATTCTCTTTTGAGCTTTCTACATTCACTACTAGTGGAGTAACTTTTTTTTCTCCTACCTTAGAACTTGCCTTTTCTGCTAATCTCACAACTCTCCTTCTTTTGGGCATGGGAATATCGGCCTCAAGATTCTGCTTTTTAGTTTCCTCCTTCTCAAAATTCTTAGTCATTGTCCTCTTCTTGGAAATTGGCTTTCTCTATTTTCCTATTTCTTGGACTTCCACCCCTTGAACACCCTTGATCTTGATCCTAAAAGGGGAATCCAACTTTCCTTTCCCTTTAGGATTTTCCTGCTCAATAGACTCTTCAGAAGTAGAGTGTGGGTCAAGATCTCCCATCAGACTATAGGTACACTGTACACCTTCATTTTCCAACTCCCATAATTTATGGCTTAGCCACATTCTAGTGAATTTAGTGACTGGGTCCATCAACTGTTTTAATTCTATTCTTTCTTCCTCTAACCAATCCACATCACTAATTGTCTTATCCTTCACTGCCTCATAAGCATGATCCTAAATTAGGTTTCCATCATCTTCAAGTTGATTAGGGACTGCCTTCACATTATACAAACAAACTAATTCGACTGGTAGTCGAGAAAAATTCTTCTTCCTGACCTCATATTCATCACTACAATTGGCCCAGTAGACCTCCAAATCAACCTTATGGCTATACTCTTTACTAGCCTTCTTTTGGGCTTCACCTATGATATCTGTAGACACTGAATTTGGTTTAGGCTTGCGACTTCACTATTCTTCATAATTAGTATTCTTCATGGTCATTATTAAATAATGTTAATTATTTAATTATTCTCTATAGTCTTCATTTCTTCTATTAATTAAATAATCTTAATTATTTAATTAATTCACACTTTTCTTTATTCTATCTAATTAATTAAATAAACTTTTTTTATTTAATTATGTTACTAATTAACCTTATCCTTCTTGTCAAATTAAATAAATTCTTATTTAATTTACTCTTTATCATACTTCAACTATAATTAAATAAATTCTTTATTTATTTAATTATTCATTTAAATCCCTTCATTAATTAATTAGATAAATCTTATTTATTTAATTATTCTTCAAATATAAAATCTTGAATTAAATGATTATTTAATTCATGAATTCTATTTTAGTACATTCCTCTATATTTAGATAATTGTGTGAGTTATTAGTATTCACTTTTACTCGACTCAAAGATCTATTCAAATCGCACAATTAACTCTTGATTTAATGTCTGAGTGGCATTCTCGAGTAATCTCTTCGTCAAATCATTCAATCATCTAGTTCTAACTCATTTTCATGTACATGCAGATTAATTAAATATTTCTATTTAATTAATTAAACCTTGTGTGTGCATTCGAACAAGAGTTGCTTCAATCCATCTTCATCTTTGTCATGCAAAGATAATTCTTCCATTTTTGAATACCAAACTCAAAGATTAAATCATTCATTTAATCTTTAATTCTATTTCTAATTAATATCACTCATGTCATTACTAACTGTTATCAAAATGCATGACTATTCAATCAATCTCAATTGTTCATTGATCTTTCAATCCTGACTTGTCATTCGAATAATCAATTTTCTATAAATTGATCTATCTTTTATCATTCCAATCCCTCTTGAAATCTTATGACTTTTAGAGCAATGATTTTACATCATCGATGTTTTTGTCTTTATCATAACACATAGGCTATACTTGCATGAATCTTTGAAAATATGAGGGCAATTATACTACTACAAGCAAAACAAAGAATGACAACAGAGATAAATCATTGAAGAATGTAGATTGGGTGAGATTGTTTCTTTATTTACGTTTTGAATTATTTTGTACTTTGTTGATATGACTTAGATTGATTTTAGAGATTTTAGATTTGCATTGAATGTTTGCTCTTAATCTATTCTTTCTGCATTTTCTAGATGTTACATTTGGTGAACCCGGCGTGAACTACTAACCCTCTTGATTGGAATTGTTTGTTTGGAAGTTTTTGGTGTTCTTTTGTCTTGAAGGGTGTAGGTAATTTTAAAGAATCTTGAAAATAACACTTTTGGGAGTCTTTTTAGGTCAAAAAAGTAGCATGGTTGCGTCAGGAAGGGTCGAGAGATGAAAATTCATGTATTATACTGCATATTTTCATTAAGGGAAGCATTTTTACAAGAAAAACATAATATTTTTCTTGTTGTGAGCTAAAGTGACACATTTGTGAAATAAAGTGACACATTTGTGAACTAAAGTGACACATTTGAAAAATAAAGTGATGCATTTGGAAAACAAAGTGACACACTTGTGAAATAAAGTGATGCATCTACAAAAAGCTAAAGTGACTCATTGGCAAGATAAAGTGACACATTTGCAAGATAAAGTGACATTTTGAAATGCATCTACAAAAAGAAATGACGCATCTAACATTCCAAATCGGATCTGCAAAAGAAATGATGCATCTGACATTCTAAAATGCATCTGAAAAAAGAAATGTTGCATCTGATGAATTCTGACGCATCTGTGATTTTTTGAGCCGCAACTAACTGGTAAGATACCGAGAATGCAATTGTAGAGAACATCGACACATTTGACTGGAAAAATAGTGACGCAATTGACTGGTAACCTTTTGTTTCTGTTTTCAGGAAAGATGAAATTTTTAATTGATTTGTGTGTTACTAATATCATATTTCCAATGTGTGGGCCTTTTTTTTTTTGGAGTTAACAAGTTTTTGCAGGACGATTGATGAAGACAATACTGAAAACTACTAATGAATCCTTCTACAAAACGCATGTCGAAGACCTTAGTTAAATTTTTGAAACAGATTGTTTGGTAGTGTAGCAAATATTTCATTTGGATTAAAATTAACAAGTGTCTACTATGTTTGGTGTGAAAGCACAATTGTAATTACCCTCACAATTTGGTATATCGAAGTATCCTCTCCCCTTGTGCATCCGTGTGATCCTGGGTGTAAGTGAAATGGTTACCAACTCTAGAACTTGGGCTTGTTCTGGTGGGAAAAAGTACTCACCCTAGGATGACTCAGACCGGTAGCACCCTAAACCCGAGGGACTTCCAGCCGGTATATAAAAATGGATTCTTGGGGAAAGCCCAAGAATCACGAGTATGGTTCTGATGAGATGGATCCAAAAGGGGACTCTTGCCGCATGGATTATGCCCTACGAACAGAATGCTTGTACTAAACACTTATTGTTTTAGAGACCAACCATTTTTCAATCATTTCTTGGTATAGTGTAGGGTACAGTATCATGCCTGAAGACACTCACTAATGATCCTCTTGAGTAGAGATAGCAATTATTGGGAGGTCATTTCCCAAATAATCTAACGTTGGTGTGTTTGAATGACGTTAATGAGCCATGGAGGGGAGCTAATACCACCAAACTTCTAAGCTATCCACTCTCGAGAAGGAAAGGTGTTTATCACCAATCCGGGGTATTTCAGTGGGCTATACCAAGTATACAAACCCTCGGCCTTTTGGCCTATTAGGATGTGCTCATCTGTTGTCAAATTAAACCTTCTTTGAGTCCAACATCAAACTGAAAACACTTTGTCTTATCATTGTCTTTGTTTGTCAAAACTTGATCATGAAAAACAACGTCGATTTTATATGTCAAATCATTGTAAATACACAAAGAGTCAACTATTCACCAAAAAGTTGCAATTGATCTTTAGAGTCACATCTGTTTAACTTCAGGTGCATATGTCAGTGTTAGTCGCATCTATCTAGCGTAGAGTCACATCTGTCAGATTAACTCACATTTGATTTGTGAAAAACCACATGTGTTATATTTTGAGTCACAATTGTCATTACGAGTCACATCTGTTAGAAAGTTAACCACATCTATCAGAGTCAAACATTGAACTTTACTAGAGAGATGCAATTGATCATTAGAAAACCACAACTGTTAAACTTGACCGCATCTGTGAAATCTTGCGATGCAT
>VDFB02030892.1:0-16127 GCA_007258455.2 Sequoia sempervirens
TTAATTTTACAAGATGAAGGCCATCCCATCTACCCTATTTCATGAAGTTTGTTTCTCTATTTCGAACATGTATATCCTTCTAAGGGAGATTTTGATTATTTTGACCTTTACAAAATAGAACAAGCCAAGAAGATGCAAGGGACCTATAAAATTATAGAAAATAAACATATACTCTTATAAGGTCTAAATTACATTAAACAAGAATGAATGTAAGTGCCAAAAAATGGAGCAAAGAAAGTAGAAGTTTATCAAACCCAAAAGGGAAAATATTCACATAATTTGTGTTGTTTCTATGATAAAAATAATCAAGATAGTGAATTTTTATAACAATATCAATTTTTTTTCCTTTTAACCCTCATTCAATTGTAACATAAGTGAATACATGTTTAGTCTCTACTAAAAAAACTTCAAATATCTATTTAGTTAGAACTTCAAAGATTGGATATCTAATTTTCATGAGACTAGAAAACCCAATTCTACTCCTTTAAGCCATACTTTTATGCATCATAGAGATTCAAGAGTATTTTATAATCAACACAATCGCTTGACCAATTAAAAAATCTATAAAGTCAATGATCTAATGTCTAGGACAAGTGGTTTTAATATTTAAAATCCCAAGAAAATTTGTATAGATCATCCTTACTTATTTAAGAAAAGATTTAAATGATATAAGTTCCTATTTATGTACATTAGAAAGTGAAGAAATTGTTCAATTTACTAATGAATTTCATTCTAGAATATTTCATAAGTAAAGAAAAAATACAAAATATTGTATTACATAGTATTTTATTGCATTCATTCATAACAAAAAACTATTAGTTTTATATCCTTAACAAAAATAATATATAGTCATCTTGATCTACATAATACTAGACCATGTGCCTTCCTAGATTTGTATGTCACAAACTCCTTACTCCTAAAAGGTTTTTCCTAAACTAGCTTTGAGTGAAAGATTGTTTTTCTCCTTACTATTATTATTTACCATATCATCTTCTTAAATATATATTCACATATTATAATCTATAATTTTAGATAGAAAATCATTCCATAGTTCAATATCTCACCATGGGTAGAGTCCCAAAGAGTCATCCTAATATGAGATGAGTGAATAAAATATAACTTGCTAAAAATTTCTTAAGTATTGTTTAACTTAAACTACATGCCTAATTATTACAAACATAAGAAGTATTACATGTTCCAAATTTATAGGCCATGACACAACCACTTGTAGGGATAATAATAATTCCATTCAATAATTACTTGAAGGTCAATAATAATTGTTTGTTAATGTACAATTTGGATATGGAGATAGAGACCTATGATCAAGAAGGCCCGCGTGAAAGCACAAAGAAGACCAACATGATTGAATAATTATATAATTATATTTAAAGGATAAAAACAATACTGGATAATAGGAGATGTAGTCACATAATTTTAGTAAAAAATCACCAAAAAGTGAAAATACGAGTCACATGTATAACCTACCTAAGTAAACAATTTATCCCATTTTAGGTGTATATAATGCAAAAATAAATAATGTACCAATAGTTGACATGTTTTTGTATCCTCAAGATAATGGGTCACACACCAACTAAGAACCAATTCAACTCAAAAACATAAAGATTTACCAAGATCTCTATCCAAACTATAACCAAACTTCCCAACCCTTCTTGTTTAAAATATGGGTAAGTGTTGACTATTCAAAATACCAATGTAATAAATCAATGATAAAAATATTGGAATCAATTAAATTAGACGGTGAGAAAAAACTTCATACCACGAAATACTTGAATCCAACCAAAACACTAGATACCTCATCCTGTGAGATCATATGACTTGATAAAATACATATACAAAACCTTTTCTCACATTCAAATTCTTATACCTCCTTCAAAATTCTCTCACTCATACTTTTTATATTTTTGAATCTCTACACATGGGACACTTTAAAATTATTCCCACTTCATAAGCTCAAGCTAACTACATATATTTGGATGTTCCTCGGATAAATTTAGAACTTAAGTATGTGGGATTCTTCTATGATATTAGGAATATGCCTTATAATGTCAAAATATCATGAAGAGGAGACCCTAAATTATATCCCTGGCCAATGTATGGTTCTATATCAATTATATTAAGAGGAGACCCTAACTATTGGTTCTTCTCTTCTAGTTTTAGTTTCTCATGTGATTGATGCAACTTGGGTGAGTTCCCCTCCTATTGATCCATCAAATCCTATCAATGAGTCCCACCCACATTGTACTCTACTTGCTCAATTTGTTATTCCATCAAATTTGGGTTAGCTTTAGCCTAATCCTAAGAAATTTTTCAACATTTTGCTACTTTGGCTTGGAATTCCTTTACTCATGTTGCACCCATGGATGGATCCTTTATGGGGAATCCTCACTCGCTTCTCCCAAATTTAACAACTTGGAAGATAATTTATTTTGGATAGTTGTATAAAGATAGAAGAAAGGTCTTTCCAATTTTGTTTCCCAATCTCATACGAGAGTGAAGGGTGTGATATTGAGCTGGTTTGGGTTTTACATTGTTTAGGCTAGATCCCTAGTTACTTTTTCATTTTATTCTTTTTTCTTATAGTTGTGTGAGTTTGTGCTTAGAAACCTAGCTATAATTGTGTCTTACTCACTTCTACAAGGCCAATGTGTTTGTCTCTAGCTATGGGCTTGCTTTGTAATAGGATTGGGACCTTTGTTTCCCATTTTATCTAATAAAAAAACATTATATGAAGAGATCCATGATAGATGGTTGGGCTACAGTTATCGTAATTCCCTTATCCTTGCTACAAAACACAAGGTATGGTGAAACCAATGTCATCAACATGTAAAACACTTTGAGAAGGTATGAAAATTAAAACTAACTCCATTGGAGAAATATTTTTCATGTCACCTTAGAGCCAAAGAGGATAAAAACCAATTCTTATATTGTACACAAAGGCACAAGCTATAACATGATCTTGAGATAGCCTATAATTGAAAAAATGAAGGTTATCCCATCTCCTTTATTTTAGGAAATTCGGTTTCTTCATTTAGTATATGTTTTTGTTGCCAAGAGAGATTATATCCATTTTGACCTTTATACAATAATATAAGTCAAGTAGAAGATAAAGAATCATTCAAGAAAAATTAAAAAAACTAAAAGATACTCTTGCAGCCTAAATTTCATCGACTAAGAATGAACAAGTGCAGAAAAATGAAGCAAAAAAAGTAAAAGGTTGCCAACCTAAAAAGGAAAATGTTCAAACACAATTATCATATTTTCCATGACAACCATAGTTAATATGGTCAAATTGTTAGAACAAAACCAACTCTTTGTCTTCTGATTTGACCCTTATATTAAGTTGAAATTTAAGCATCTATAGATTTAGATTCAATTCATATAAACAAAATTTTAAATGTTTGTATGATTAAGACTTCAAGGATTGGAATTCTACTTTTTCATGAGACTAGTAAACTAGAAAACCTGAATTTGCTCTTTAAATCATAGGTCAACACATTTTATTAAAAAACAATTATTTTCTCAAACATAACTTTTTCTATTAAATCAACAAATCCCAAACTAAGTTAACTATGTTATATATTGATTTAAAATTATCATGTTATAGTTCTAGATAATTCTTATATTCACCTTTATAATATTGATTTATGAAATGTTCAATGCCTTGTATGTACATTTATATTTTATTTTCTGTTGAAATGTTCCATATATGTATATTTATATTTTATTCTCTGATGAAATGTTCCATGCATCGTATGCATATTTATATTTTATTGTCTTACCAAACGTTCCATACCTTGTATGTATATTTATTATATTTTATTGTCTCAGTCATGTTCTATTTTGTTGTCTTTGTCATGTTCCGTAGTTGATATTGATGGGAAACTAGTTCGTTAAGGTAAAAGAAATAGGATGTTTCATGACTTCAATATTATATTTGATTGTTGACTTGCTATTGATGAACAACCAAATTTGCCCGTTCGATTAGGTGATTGCTAACCAAATTCTGAAGATATGTAGCAGTAGAACTGCTGGGTTGGTAAATTACCCATCTCTTGATCTACGGCAATTATGATGTGAAAAGTTCTCCAGTGGAATGGTGATCTGTATGACAGTGATTGATCCATTAGTGCAGCAGATCTGCATGACGTAATACAATTGGGAGAGTAGAATGGAACAAAAATCCCATGGCTGATCTTGTAGATAAGCAAACGGTAAGGTGGGTCCTGTCAATGTTATTTAAGTCCCTCGTCAGTGTGAATTTTATTTGAAGAAATTAGCAGTTGAAGACATGTGGCAAACCCAGAAAGTTTTTGTCTATGAATAGATTAAACTACCTAAAACTTTGGCAGTCTACTGCAACTGTTGATCAGATGATGAAGTAAATCTGGGCCATCAACAGAAAGTGGGTTCTGACTTATCAAATAGCAAGATCGAGTACTCTCTATGTAGACGCGTGGAAAAATCCATTTGTAGATATATGGGTCAAAGGGAATACACTTTTCATCATCTACAGATCTTCCACAACCATTCCTTTTTGGTGAATACGACATTGGCCATTGATTATTGTTACAACTTAATGGGTTAAAGAGAAATGCTCAGAGGAGTACTAAGCATTCACATGGCAAGATCAAGTGAAATTTTGTACTTTTAGTAAACTACAAATCTGTCGCAACCTTTGACTTCCACTACTAAGAATCGAGACAGCTGGTTGAGATCAAGCTTTAAAGTATTAAGTAATTTGGTCATTAGTACATGACATGTTTTGCACTTGTTTTGTCCAAAAATATGGACTATAGAGATCATGCAGCATGGCATAATCTCATCCAAGTATAAAGTATTGGTAGATTAAAGGAGTGTGCACCTTTGCAATCCACAGATCTACCAACTCCATTTATTATAGTGGTAGTGGAATATAAACTATTAATTGGAGTTGGTATTTAATGAGATAAAGTGGCAGGATATGAGGTGTAAATAAATGAAATATGGTGTGATATGATTGTGTTTAGCAGGTCAATGGATGATTATATAGAACTTTTATAATTGTTATTTTAATAATAGAATGATGTCATAATGACTGATTTGTTAATTTGGAAGAGGAATTTATGTTGTAAAATAAAATCTCAATCGTATTGTTCAAGTCAATAAATGCACCATTCAAAACAATGCCACAAAAACAAAAATTCTAACTAATAAATGAAGGATCTTCATGCAAGATAGGTTATTCATGTCACTAAAGATAATGGAGCTCTTGGGGAGAAAAATAGAAAGATTGGACCTAATACCAAAACCAATGCTAGTAAAAAGAATACTTTTAATGAAGAGAAAAAAGATGCACTAGACTTTGCTAAGCTACATGAGAATTTTAATCAGTAGGAGCTTGAGGCAATGGAGATCATCAAGTAGATGTGATCAAGACTTTGAGCTAAATCAAATTACTTGTAGTGTCTAGTATTTTTTGTTGTCTTTATTTTAAGTTTGTCTTGTTGGGGCTCATCTTTGTGAACATTTTGGTGTGTTTTGGTTGAGCTTTTGTTGTTCCTCAGCTTTTTGTAATAGAGTTTTGAAGGCCCTTCAAAACCTATTTTACCATATTAATAAATAAAAATAAAATGTCACATGGAGTTCAATAGAAATGATGACGATAGACTCATTTTGTTTGTTCAAAAAATCTTCATTGAAAGATTGATAGATACATGTTACACTTATTACTTACATCTTTATATCTATATATCCTTTGAAATGAGTTTGGATCATTGATCAAGCATAAGATTAGAAAGCATCAAGTAGTAAGATTAAGAAATTTCTATGAAAACACATCTTAATGAGTTGGAATCATTGATCAAGTATAAATTTAGATGTTACCTAGTAGTGAGATCAAATAGTTTCAATGAGACTATGTATCATGATATGATCAATTTCTATAGACTGGTAGATCAAGTGGTGTGCACTTTAGTTGATTCATAGATCTATCAAAAGTTAAATGCATATTAACCATTGATTTTGGTTAGGTTTTAGTGGGATAAAGTAATTTGGTTGAGAGAATATCTAAGGAACATGTGTCACATTTTGATTAACTTCTATATATTGGTAAATTATTGTGGTGCACACTTTGTTGATCGATAGATCTACTAAAGCCTTAGAACTTGAGAGTAAACAACACTTGACCTTTGATTTTAAAAGTAAATTCATATTAACCATTTGATTTTGGTTGGGTTTTAGTGGGATAAAGTAATTTGGTTGAAGGAATGTCTAAGGGACATGTGGCATATTTTTATTAACTTCTAAATATTGGTAAATTATTGTGGCGTACTCTTTGTTGATCCACAAATCTATTAATCCTTAGATCTTGAGATTAAACAAATCTTGGCCATTGATTATGGGTGGATTCTAGTGGCTTAAGTTAGAATGCATTTCTATATGTGATCAAATGGTTTCTATGGTTCACATGACCTGATCTGGTTGACTTCTATAGATTGAAAAATCAAATAATGTTCATTTGTGATATCCATAGACCTACTATAATTGTTGATCATAAACATGATGAGTCTAGGTTGTCAATAGGAGTCAATTTTTTTTAAAATGTTACTCAACAAGATTGACTTTTGGTTTTTAAAACAAAAGCAAATGGTCATTATGCAACTAAGATAGTGCACCATTAAAGAAGGATTCATGTAAACATTTCTTCAATTTTTCCTATACTTAAAGTTAAATCAAAGTTATGTCTTTTCTTAGAAAGATAATGTGCAAATTGTTCCAATGGGTATATTCAAGTACTTTTCATATAATGTAATTTCATCAAAAAAAAAACCTTGAAAAGGGCCTCTTATGTCTTTGAATTTTCACAACTAAGGTATGAGAAATCCATTAAGATAGTAGGTTTCAGTTATTGCTAAAAATGGATGTTTAATTGAAGGAAGTGGCATCCAAACATATTTAATAAGTTTTCAAATACGATTTTTTTGTCATTTGAAATTATTCTTTGAAGAAATGATTTCGGATCTTTTATCTTTGTAAGTATTCTTGTGATAAATTTAAGTAACAAATTTTGTAACAAGAAAATAACCAACCTATTTTGAGATGTGATGTGAGGATAACTGTTAATCATTAAATGAGGTTAGCTTTGTCCTCTTGCTATAAGAATGGGGTTATTTTCCTTATGAGTTTTATTTTTTATATCTTAAGTTACTCAATATTACTTTTTGGGAACATATTTTAGGGTTTCAAAATGTAATGTCTTACATTAAATATTGTAGAACTTTTTTTTTGAAATTTAATATATGATAGTCTATTTTACATATAGTTATCCATTTTTGGCATAGTATTTTAGGAGATTTATATATCTTTAGATTGACATTTGTTGTTTTTATTGTGATTGATTAGTCTTTTGTTGTAGTAGATGTAAGAGATTTTTAACACAATATATGGGATGTGGACTAGTAATGGATTGTTTAGGAATATTTATGCAAAGCATTAGTTTTTCTCATTTTAAGGTTGTAAGCTCGTAAGTAAAATAATGATGTACATATTTAGTCATATAGGTTTATACGAATTTAAATTTTAATTGGTATTAAATTAAAAAATGGACCATGATGTCATAGAATGAACACATTGGTCTTAAGAAGTAACTAATCAAATTTTATTTAAAACATATTTTTTCAATGTTATAATTTATTTGATAAAAAATCTACTAATTACTGTTATTATATAAAAATTAAATATAAGAGTATCATTCCATAATTCTATTGATAAATATATCTATAGGATGTAAGTTAAAATTTATTCAAAAGATCTTTAGTAATGAAATCACACAGAATAGCATAGAAGGAAGTTAGTGGCAAACAATTGGATTCTATTTAAGGTTTAGTCTTTATTTTCTATGTATTTTTGTCATTTCAATAATTGCTATGAAAGATATTAAGAGAACACCCTCCTCAATCTTGTAGAGCTTAAAGTGTGGAAGAGTTGTGCATACTCTTAACAGTTGGCCCAAATTACTTATGATTTGACAAAGAGACCTACCTGGTCATTTAGCCTAACATACCCTAGGATTAAATTTTTAATGTGCATTCTTTAGAATCATAAAGAACAATTTGGAGCATGAATAGTATGACACCGTTGCTAAGGTTTAAATCTATTGATACTTCATACAATCACTTTGCTATTTTAGCTCTATGGTTAATTGTATTATGCGTTGTGTTGTTGGCATCTTGTCAACTTGCACCACAAAATGGTATTGTTGCCAAGGAATTAATATTGCTAAGGCTTGAAAGTAATAAATGTATTATTTTGTAATCCCTCTTTTATTTTAACTTTGTTATGTCATTGGGTCATTTTTATTTTGTCTAGTGATATTGTATTGTCAATTGATAATAATAGAATGGGATTAGGGATATGAGAACCATGTGTTTTTTTTTTAAATTGTTACAAATGCTTTAAATTATGCTTGTTCAAACTTGTGTCAATTATTTTATAATTGCACTTCAAGTGATTAATGCATGTGAAGAAAATATAGCTATCATTTGGAAATGTCTAAGAAATATTGTGAAGGTTTATCAAGGTTTCATTAGGAATATGTTTCTAGGCTCAAATTTGTGATTAAGGTGTTGTGTATTATTTTTGAGTATCTCTTGTATCCTACAAAGTTAATATTAATACTTTATCTTCCTAGTGAAGAGTGGTGAATCTATTGTCTTAAAACCTTGTGTAGAGATATCCCCTAATCAAAGCTTGAAGATGGATAGAAGGTTTGTAATCAATAAGGATCCCAACATAATGTTGGCTCCTAAAATATAAAAACAAAAGTATTTCATGTAAATATTTCCACATATGTCAGAAGCAAAGAATATAGGTAATTCAATTTTTTTGTTATTCTCATGAAAGTGATGTTAGTAACTCTAAGTAACTAACCATTTTCATATTCGTGAGAGTTTTCAAAAAATGACTACAGCGAAAAACTGCGGTTTGCTGGGGAGTCCTTCGCCTCGGGGAATACCAGGGTTAGGGGAGTTTTTGTTCTCGTGAGGCTCTCGTGGGTGCCGGCCGGTCACCGGTGGCCGGGCGCTGGCCGGTACCGGTGTCGTGGTCAAGGCCGGTGGCGCCGAGGTTGATCCGGGTAAGAGTATCGGGTGGTGCTGGCTCATCTGTGCATGCACCTAGATCATATATGAATATTAAGCAGAGTTTTGATGGTTTCATCCCTGTGAAAAACCCCATCACAGTGAAGATTAAGGATGAGTTAGCAGAAGAAATAAATGATAGTGTAGCAGAGCTTTCTGCTCAAGGGGTGATCTGTCAGTTTAGGGGCTTTTGGCCAAGCCTTCCTCAGCTGCACTCTTGGATCACCAATAAATGGGAGCCCCTCATCACTGGTAAAGTTCAAATCTTCCCTATGGCCAAAGGTTTTTTTGTTGCTAAGTTTGAAAACACTTTAGATAGAGACAAAATCTTGTATGAAAATTTCTTTTGCTGGGAGGACAAATACCATCTGATGGTTAAACCTTGGCACACCAACTTTAACCCAGCTTCTGAAACCTTCAATAAATTCCCGATTTGGGTCCGGTTGCCTAATCTCCCTCTTCACCTTTGGAGTGACTCTCTCTTGGAGGAGGTTGGGGAAGCCCTAGGTGATTTTTTAACTGTGGACAATGAATTTTATAATCTTTATCACTCTACCTTTGCCCGAATACTTGTTGAAATTGATGTCTCAAAAGGACTGCCTGTTGAGGTTCTCTTAAAATCTTCTAGGGGGTCTTGGATCCAATCATTGGATTATGAGGGGGTCCCTTTCCGCTGTAGAAGATGCTTCAAAACAGGACATGCTGCTGCTCAATGTGGATTTGAGAAGAAGTCTAAGACAACTACTTGGTGGAATGGCGCTTCACAACAACATTACACGGTGGAGAAGAAATCTGATCCGCTTCAGAGCTTCTCTGATGTGGTGGCTTCTGATTTACATGCTGCTGGGGCTTCTGACTCACATGCTTGCTGGGGTTTCTGATTCACTTGCTGCTGGGGCTTCTGATTCACAGGTTGCTGGGGTTTCGTCTGCTGGGGTTTCTCCTTCCTCCGCTGGGGAAGCTACCATGATAAATCATATTGAGAATACTACTAGACCGGTTTCTGTCTCTACTGATGGTGCTTTGTTTCCCACCTCTAATTGCTCTCCGGTTATTTCTACACCTATTCAGGCGAACTTTGATGTTACCTCCCGGGTTGCGGATTTTCATCCTCAGGAAATTAATGGGCTGGCTTGGCAGGCTAAGGCAGCACAAGTTGAAGAAGGCTGGACTACTGTTACTGGAAAAAAATCTAAACCCTCTGGGCCTTCTTTCGATATGACTCTTCGCTCCAACAAACGAAACTCTAATTGTAAAACTTAATGGTGTTTGTTTGTGAGCTGGTTTTTTTGTTGACTGCAGGCTGTCTTTTCTGCAGTCTGGTTTTTTTGGCTTGTTTAAGCTGTTTGGCTTTTGGTTGTAATGGGTTCCGGATCCCATCAAAATTTGTTTTCCCCAATTTCAAAAACTAAGCAACTTGGAATCGTATAGTTGATATAAAATCATAAAATAGATTACAATGATATCCTTATAATTTTGATAGTTCAAATACTATAATAAATAAAGATAGAACTTAAAATATTTTAGATAGATGTAACTATTTTCTTAAATTAACCCCAATTGAAATATTTGAGGAAACCCATTTCCTAAAGACATATGTTTCATTGTATATGGAACTAAACTAGGGACCTCGGATCACACACAATGTTGAAACTCTTGAACTGCATCTTAATATTGAGCTTATCCAATAAGATGTGGAAGATCATAAGCAAACCATTGAGCATATTGAACACTAATTATATTCTTTGGACCAATTAAGAACCCAATATGCTCATCAACAAGCCCAATATGCTCATCAATAGGTTGCTAACTAAAAAATTTGTTAGCCTAAACTAGTATACTAGGATCCTAACCCTCAAAATATTAGACATCCACCTCCTAGAAATGACCTCCATCAAGACATATACCAACCTCAAATACCACACTTAGGAACTGAAAGATAGAGGAAATCAAACTTAATTAGAATCCTTGATTACCCCAATCCAACACCTCATGAGATCAAATTCGAAAGTTCATAAAACTCAAGAGGGATAATGAAATATATGGGGAAGAACGATTAATACTATGTATAAATATTTTGATGATTATGAATTAGAGGAAGAAGAGGTCATGATAAAATTATGTGTTTAGTCTATGAAAGAAAGTTTTAGAAATAATACAAAAGATTAAGAGATTGAAGTGTCTCTTTATAGAATGAATTTATAAGTCTCCTAGATGCAATATGAGATAAATTGGATCATATATTCACCATTCATTAACTAATAAACATAGAAAAGGGGTTTAATGAATCTATTACTAAAGACAACACTAGATTTAGCAAAATAATGATGGGTGTACCTCAAAACTTCAAGAAAAATAAATTCATGTGCCTAGTGATTTATTGTGATGAATTTTATTCTAAGATAGGATTATACTTGAGAGATAAAAATTCTTACATCCTAAGAGAGGACTATACATTATCCATCAATGTAGAAGGAAATATTTTTAGTGTTAAAAATTGCATACCCTTGTAATTCCACATTGCATCATGTCCTCACTTTAGCATCCTAATATAAAGTATCTTAAATATAAAATGTTAGCACTTTGGTTCTACATTTCTTGCATTTTTGTGATGATTAAACATTTTGAATTAGAATTTTCCTAGACGAGAGCACAACACATGGACGGCCATGCAACATGCTAGCATCCAACAAAAAAGTATGAATCTACTGGTTGTTTGAGCGTTACTTTCCCCTGGTCTCACTAACAGTCAGGGAAGTAACAACTCTAAATGCAAACCAAATAGCAACCTAACTTTTACCCTTCCTTTTGGCTTCTATTTTGAATATTCACTCTCATTCTATCACTATGGCAAGTTTTTTGCAAGCCTATCACCTCAAAGAAGAAACCAAACAACTTCACAACTATACCAACCTTTTGCATGTGATTTCTACAATTTTCTAAACAAAAATCTTTGTGGGATTGTGGTAAACATTTGAAGAAAAGCAATAATGATATTTTTGGGGGTTTATTCCAAAAACTTCTAGGTGGTTTTATTCTTGTATTAATGTTCCCTTTCTCCTTTACTTTATTTTCATTTAGGATTATTTCTATCACATCTATTTTCATTTTTCAATTCAAGCACTTTATTTCTTGTTCCAATATATCAAAAATCTAGGTTGTCCCTAGAGATAGAAATACTAGAACAAGGTTTGACTAAGGCAAGCCCCTCAATAGCCATAAATTTAATTTATCTTTCGTTGCAAGTTTTGTTGGAGAGCAAGCAACTTCATTTGGTGATATATTTTCTATCTTTGCATTTTATTTATTTTTACATGATCCATTTAACTTCTATATTTAAATAGACTTTGTTAAGTATTTTCTTGAAAATTATAGTTTCTCTTTATTTCAAAATCTTATTTTTGTGTGGTGTATACATGTGATCATTTCATACCTTGCTATACATTTTGTTTTGTTGTTGGACTAGGAAATAACACATCACATGAACACCCCCATCTCACATTGGTGTCTTAGGCAAAGGATTACAAATTTTAACCCCATGTTCCTCATTACCTATAACTTCCACTTTTGTTATTAAAAAAATTGAAATTATTTTTTTGTCAATTGATTTCTTCACCAGTTTGTTTCTCTCAAGCATATTAGCTAGAAATTTCCACTTTTTTTTCAAAACTAAAACTTTAGAAAATAGATAATAAGAGCATATTTAGGAAAAATTAAACTACTGATTTATCCTAGTGTTAAGATTGAAGTTAGCTCTCAAGAGAGATTCCCTTTATAGCAGTTAAATTTTTCACCCTCTACAGTATGAAGGCCTCAAGGAAACTTTCTAAATAGATAGAGGCACAAATATTTAGCCACTTGATAAAACTCGATTGAGTAAGCTTCCTTCCCTTGATGAAAAATTGGGTAAGTTGTGTTCTTTTAAGAATTGATTGTATAAGATAGTTATAAATGAAAAGAGGCTTCCACCTTCTAGATCTTAAAAAATACAATCCTAATAGATAATTTAGCGCAAAGGTGCCTTGAACATAAGATTTATGGCCCTAAACCCTTTAAAAGGAGGGGATATAAATCTATACAAAGATATGGTGTAAGTGTTGTTACATGCCTCATACCCCTACCCAAAGTGCAATAATTACTACATTGTTTGAAAGGAGGAGGAATATACTAAGGAATATTATATGAGGATGAATATGAGCTTGAATAAATGTAATAAAGTTTATACCTATGTTAATGCATTAGATCAATATGAATTGCCATCCCATGATTTCACTCTTTAAAATGATATAGTAAAAGTACAAAAAAGTGAAGAATTTTGATAAAACATAGCTATAATTATTGCCTTTGCATTCTTTACCTACTACCCCTCTTCATTTCTTCTGAAGATCACGGCCTCCTCTTCGTGTTTTGACTTCCTTCAACTCATACCATCTGCTCAAATCTGCACGGCCTCTGTGTTTCTCCTCTTCTCATGCTTTCACTGTGCGGTTTCAATCTCCCTATGCACCTATGCTGGCACCCGATTTCTCATTCGAGTCTTTGTTTTCCTTTTGCGACCTGCTAAACCAGTGCCCACGTCTTACTTTTTTTTGTTTCTGGCGATTTCCTTAATCATACGGCCTCACTTTCCCCATGGCACATGCCCTCTCTTGCTTGTGTGATTTACTCGCTGCCTCCTCAATCAAGCTTCCTGGCCTTTCTAAACCCTGCAAATCAACGCTGCCCCCTGATTTCATTTTGCACAAACTCACATGTTGGGTGGCCTATTGGTCTTTTCCTACTGCATGAGCATTTCCCATTCCAGCGATCTCCAGTCTACAATAGTTTGATCAACCGTTATTCCTCCTATAGTCTTATTTTTTGCTGCCTCTCCTGCTCCAGGCGCGCCCCCCTCCCCCAAATATTCACTTAGCATTTATTAAAACATATTCACAAATTGCTCGACCTTGTTAAGGACTGCATTTAATCTTTAAAGATTTCTCCTTCATGGCGTGAGCAAGAGGGGTTCCTGCACATTTTGCATTCTACCACAGCCCCATATCTTCTTTCACCGTGCCCCCTTTCTTGTTCTTTTATGGCTGTCTCTTTTTAATTTAAAAGATTCCATTTTTATATTCTCTTTTCAACTTCCATCCATGTTATTTTATTTTATAGATCTCTTGTTTTTAATAGAATCATTAATATCAAAGATAATATTTTTCGAGCAAATATCATAATATAAAATGAAGTCCATATCACTCCAATTTGAAAAGAGACAAGAGAAAGGAACCTTAAGAACATTGAGAATGTTAGAATAATTAATTTCTCGCCCATACATAAAACCAAAACTGAGTTTTTAATGAAATTGCTTAGCCAAAGCATGGATTCTTCCATAAATTTGGAGCAACACATCAACATTATCCAACTTCCCACCAAACCATTATGTCTCAAACCTCGTAGATTTTAAAATTTTAAAACTTTACCAAATTGTCAGCTGAAGTTGTGAAACGGTTAAATCTCCAAAACTATTAATTGTTTGACTTGGAAACTTTCACCATCAAATCTAGAATGGAGTTTAAATTTTGCTTGTAAGAAGGTTTTTCATGAAATCTTACCAAACTCCTGAAACAATATTTTTTTGGTTGATGCAAGATTGCATGTTCCTGCATCAGACACGTCGGGTAAAAAATTTATCAGCATAGGCTCACAAAAGTGGAGCTAAGTGATAGAATCACCCTTCCAGATTGCGAACAATCCACAACGAACTCCATCGTTGATAGCCCAACCTCCTCCACCAATTACTTTCTCTTCTTCTCTCCATGCCTTCCTCTTGGCATGTCTTCACTGGACTCGGCCTTTGCAACCTCCACACTAAATCGCTTGCAGTCATACCTCAACCTCACAAAAATCCCACTTCGTTTGTTGTAATCTACCACTTCCACAACAATTTGCTTGTGCTTCCCAACTCTCAACCACTCAGAACTTCACATACCTGCAATGATACTTTTAAGCTCCTCAATCACGCTTCCTCAATCCACAGGTTCTATCATAAGCTGCCTCATGGTCAATGATCTGTTTATGCCCCAAAACCTCTTCTCACTTCCCTCTCCACCTGCAGGTCCTAGTGCGGATTGCCTCACACTCGATGGTCTATCCACCCATTCAAAACCTCTAGCTCTAATACCATTTGATGAAAAGAAAAAATCTTCTCAACCCAATTCCACAAAACTCAGATTACAAAAGACTTAGTAAATGATTAATTCTAAAACCGTCAATTACTTGTGTCGATTTAAATCGATTCTAGATTGTAACATTTATACTCAATTTGAAAACAAATCAAATAACTTTATTTAATCCAATTTCATGAAATTTACATCCAATTACCAAACAACTTTGTTGCCTTTGCATTCTTTACTTGCTATTGCTAGCTTCTTAAGCTATTTTGGTGGCCTTAACATATTGTTTTTGGTGGTTGCAGGTGGCAAAAGAGAAGGCACCAATAGTTGTGCATTGGAATTTGACTAATGGGACACATCTGAATGATTGATTTTCCTTGAGTGTTGTGTTGTTGGGAAAGTGGGATAGGGGAGTGGGTTTGATTAGATTTGGTGATGGGACAGTCTTGGTTCTTAATTGCTCTCATGGCATCAAATCTTTGAAAATATTGGTGGTGATGTAATGCACCGGGTGATATTTAAAGGGAGTGTGGGTTATACTAATTTTATATTTTCGCTACATGTTTTTATGCTACGGGCCATTCAATAGCAATTTGGATTGTATGTTGGTGGTGTGAAATGGGTTTTGAATATTCTCTGACATGTAAGACTGCAAGTAATTATTTGTGTTTGGGGCAAATATAAATCAATTATAAAACACTTGATTTAATCAACAACTTTGATTGTATGTTGGTGGCAACAAGTCATCAAGTGAGATAAATTTATTTAATCATATCTAAAATCAATTATATCGTAATGAAACAAACCCCTAAACCCAAAGCTGAAAATAAATGTA
>VDFB02030893.1:0-68984 GCA_007258455.2 Sequoia sempervirens
AATAAATAAAATTTATTTAATTATGGAGAGAAAATGCTAATGAATAATTAAATAATTAAAAACAATTATTTAATTATAGAAGAAAAATGGAAATAAATAATTAAATAAATAAATTTTATTTAATCATAAGGAGACAAGGGGGTGTTAGTGATGTAATTTAAATAAAATTGATATTTATTTAAATTAATCAAAGAAAGAATAGGAAAAAGTGAATTAATTAAATAATTAAGAATTATTTAATTAGCAAAGGAAAATGACATTAGAGAATAATTAAATAATTAAATTATGTAAGGATGAAGGTCAATCAGTGATAAAATGTTGCTTGTAGGCTCGAGACATTTTTCAATGTCTACACCACATGTTAGGGCGTTGAGGGTTGATCAACATATGTGCCAGTAAAGATAGGTCTAAAAGCTTAAAATATACAAAAAAAGAGTGAAGGAAGGATGGAAGGCATGACATGATGAAGTTTGAAAGTTTGACAAGGAAAAGGAGAGGTTGGCCTTAGATGGGAAAGCATACTTGGATGAACTCCAAAACTCTGACAATTGACAAACACTTAGAAGACTAACCACACCTTGAAACTCAAAGACTTTTGGGACCTTATATAGACATTGAGGGAAAGAAGAAGAACATGCACACAAAATGGGACTAGGGGAGATGCAAAAAATAAGAAATGTGCAATTTAGTCCATAACCTAGATTATTTCAAAAGGGAGATATGACACTTATGAAAGAGCGGGAATAGATAAATCGATTCAAGGTCTTGATAAACAAATATTTTGACTAAAACCTCTCAATACTTGCATCATATAAGCCTTAGTTTTAAAAAAATTATGAAGAAAATCAATCAAATTGAATGATTAACATCATTACCTAAATTGTTGCAGCCTATGATGGCCTGAAGATGACTCAATTCAAAGGATACAAAAAGGTATGGCTAGAGGGAGACTCTTTAAACATTATTGACAACCTGGAGAAGGTTTTTGTCTCCTCATGGATTGTGGAATCCCTTATCATGGATGCTATTGAAATCCTTAAGTCCTTCGATGAAGTTTATATCTCTCATATTCTTAGGGAAGGAAATGGCCTAGTTGATTTTTTTTGCTAATGTTGGGGTTAGTGGTTCCAGGGAGTGGGATGTGGACGACCCCCTCCCCATTGAGGCTATTGATTGTTTAAATCATTATTGTCAAAACTGCTAATTTGGATGGTGACCTCATTATGTTCTGGGCTCACATGTCTATAATCATGTGGTAGTTAATTGCTTGGAGTGATGGTGATTTGTATTTCGATCGGGTTGTTGGTACCTTGAGTATTCTCTATATGGGGTGGTATCCTAAGATTATTATTTCTCTCTACCATAATGTCATTGCCACATAGATTGTGGGCATTTTTTGGCCTTCTTTCTCGAGGTTTCTCTTAATAGTTTGCAAATTTCTCAAGTTCCTAAGTTCTATTGAATTCATAACCATGGGAGGCGACAAAAATAGAGCGAAGCCCTTCTCCTATAAAAAAGGAGGTTTGGCGTAGGTTGCAGAAAGGTGGGCTTACCCCATATTTGGAGAGGTTGCATGGAAATAACCCGTAGGGCACAACCTTGTTTGTCAAAGGATGGAATAATAGGGTGTTGAAATTGGGAGGCACTGAATTTGATGTTAATGAGGACTTCATTGCGAATATCATTGGTCTCTCTATGGAGGGAAAGAAGGTTTACCGAGATAAGGAGTCCAAGGCTGCTATGCAGATTTTTTTTAAAGGGAATGAAGAAAAACAACTTAAGACTACCAAGAGTGGTGGGTACCAATGGAGTTCTCTCAAAGCCCTGTGGGGTGATGTTACAGAGGAATTAATGAGGTATATTACTTTAGAAGGTTGATTTTCTGCTGTGAATACTTATCATTTTGTTTTTTTGAATCATTTTCACCATAAGAAGAAAATATCCTTTCCATTTTATCTTTTGGCATCTCTAGAGTATGTTCTGAAGGATCACAAAAAGAACCCTAAGAATCATGTGTTGTATGTTGGTCTTATTATGCTAATTTCAAATTATGCAAAAGCATTTGAGGTCCCTAAGTCACTTGCTATTACTCCCAAGGGTAAGCAACAAAAGTTATCCTTGGAATATGAGACTCTTTTGAAGGATGAGTCAAGGAATTTGAAAGGTAAAAAGAAGGAGGTTCAGGTGGAGGAGTCTGATATGGAGGAGGATGAGGATTTTGTTCCAGATTCTTAGGCCTCCATGGAAGTGATTTCGCAACCTCCGACGCTGGGAAAATTTGGCAAAGAGGTTTTGGCTCCTAACTCAAAGGATTATGAGACCTGTATTGAGGATGAGGGTGGTGAAAATCCCACTACCACTAGGCCTACTGCTCCTTCTACTATCTTGAAGGAGAGGATGGAAATTGTTGAAGATGTGTCTGCATCAACCCCTATTTTAGGGACCAAGAGAAAGAAGGGTTTGAAGGAGGGCAAGAAAAATAAAATGGTGGTTAGTTCTGTTAGCCCAGTGCAGGAAGTGGAAGTTGCATCTCCTAAGAAGTTGGTTGGTGAGAAGGAGGTCGTGGGATCTCTGGGTGTGGACTTAGAGAGGTAGAATAGAAGGAGGTCAGTGGATGAGGACATTGTTAGTTTTCTCCACAAGATTCAAATGTCGGCAGTTGGGGGCAAAGGTAAGGAGGTGTGTGTGAGCCAGGAGAAGGTTAGTTCTTCCAAGGAGGGTGATGTTGTGGAGAAGGATGTTTTTAACTTTGATCAGGAGGATGTGCCCAATGTGTTGGGTATGGCTAAGGAGGGATCCATTTCTCTATTTAAACTGTTTAAATGGGTATTTCATGAGATCAACATGACTAATATTAGGGTTAGGGGTGTTGTGAGAAAAGTGGGAGAATCGTCGGTTCAAACTCAAGTTGATGAGCTATATGATTCTCTGAATATTGTTGCTAAGGAAATGTTGAAGATGAAGCAGATGTTTGAACAAAGAATCTTGACCTTGGAAGAACAAATGGAAAAGATTATTGTGAAATTGGAGAAGGTCATGGATGGGACTAATTCTACTATGAGGTATGAGTCTAAGGGCCTTTCTACTCCTTTTGAGAAGGCCAATAAACATTTGGAGATTACTCTCGGTGGTGAGGAAGTTGATGCCGGTGAAAGGCAAGTGGAGGAGGATGTTTCAGTTGACAAGGCTGCTAGATTGCATAATGTTTTGATTACTGAGGTAAATATGGTTGGGCCCGGTGCTAGAACTCAAAATAAGACCAAGATGTAGGTGGGTGCCCCTGCTAAAGATATGTCTGAAGTCATGGATGATCATTAGAATGCTATGGAGAGTGACATGGAAGTTGTAAACATACTGAAGAATATGCAGTTCTATTATTTTTTGTCCTTCCTTTTTGGCTACTGTCGCGCTAATGGTTTGTTGTGTTTTGGCTGTTGATTATTCTTTTTAGTTATCTTTCGCTTTAACTGTTATTTTTTGTAAAGGGTTTTGGGGCCCCTTCAAAACTTGTTTACGTCTAATAAAAAACATCATTACCTAAATTACACCTGATGTAATAATTTTTGCAATTGGAGCTATGTCTTGTAGAGCATGGGTACCATGATTAAAATCATCATCCCCACTAAGATAGGTAGCATCATTCATATCCCTAACTATAACTTTCTCAAATTGATTCAAGGTCATTGTAGGACTTAATCCTAGGATTATCCTTATTGGAAAGTGGATGGGATGTTGAGACCTTGTCATAAAAATTAAAGATAAAGCAACTAGAAGGAAATGCAAACTAAGATAAGTTTCAAATGTGACATGAAGATTAGAAAAAAATAAAATTTGAAACAAAATTATAAAAGAAAATATTAGGGGAAATAAAATGGATCAAAAGATTGAGTTCTCCATAAGAAAGTACAACCCTCAAAATATATAGGTCAATTAGATTAAGTAAAGTAAGAAATAAACAAATTTTTATATATAAAATAATTGTTTCATAAAAGCACTATAAATATATACTAAATTTGACATAAAAAAGATACTCCTATCTCTATGTATGATAAGGAATGTTTTATTGTGATGTACACTCAATGGTTCAACTTAGGAATTTCCTATTAGATCCACCATTAGGGCTTCAAAAAATTGAAACATCAACTATGCTTAGCTACGGTCAAAGTCATTAGGTTGTAGCTCTAATCCTCAAATTTTTGAGTTCTTCATGACCCTAATCTTGAATCTTGGGACCTTGATCTCCAGTACTTATATCTTAAAAAATATGTTTTCTTTTGTATATTTAAACTAGGCAGTTCTTATAACCATTGTTAAGACTTTCTATGGAGAGGAGAAATTATCATATCTCCTTGATTGTAGTAGGCCATGCCATGCTAATCCAAGGGTGATTGAGCAAGATTGAAGACACATCACACAAAATGCAAATGTCTATTTATCTATCCTTATATATGCAAATGTTGATGTTGTGATTGCCCTATATGTGAATATAAATTAACTATGACCAAATGGCATGCTTGTGAGTGATGATGATCTCATGATGCTACATCTTTACCAACCTCTATACTCGCTATCTCTCCCTCCCTCCAAATTTATTTGCATTTGACCATTCATTTAAGCTTGGTTTCACCTAAGAGGAATTAGAAGGAATGCTAAGAAGTTGAAGATTATTTGGAAGCTCAACACCTCAAACAAATTAGATGGTTTGTCTACATTTTTGCAATGAGGTAAAATAGGGAGACAACTAATTAAAAATTTATGCTATGAAATCTATCTAAAATTATCTTGAAACTTAGGCAAATGCATGAACAAACTACACTTAAAATTAGGATTTACAATTCTGATTTGGGATCTAGATACACTTGATGGTCTAGGGATTTGTCTTTCTATATAACACCCTAGCATTCAAATTTGAATATTTCACGTGTAATTCAATGAGTTATGGCTAGTTAGGATATGGTTGAATTGGACCCATTTTTAATTTTAAAAAGAGAGATCAAAACCATCTTAACATAATTTAATCTAAGGGTCACCCTAGTGGTTTTGACTTAAGATTAAGAATATAAATACTAGATTGCATTTGAAACATAACAAAACAAGGACTCAAATTTAGTCAATTCAAATACAAGATGAACCCAAAATCTTACACAAAATATTTGAATTTAACACTAAGCCAAATTACATAAAAAAAGGTCAAAACATAGCCAAACAAGAATAAAATACTAGATAATCACTTTTGACATTTAGAAAGACTAGAAAAGATAGTGAGAACATTGATACCAAATGATCACACTTTGGAAGAATTTTTTTCCTTATGCATTGCCCTCCATTTAATGAGTTGAAATATGTACTTTCCATTTGGAAGTATAAAAAATAACCAATTGTTAAGTGACCTAAAAAAAATCAACATATGGAGAAATATTGTTGGCCTAGGCTATTTGTTAAGGAAGAGTTTATAAAAAGGTAGAACATGTGGATGAAACATAATGTGAAGTGGATGAATAAATGAAACATTAATATGTAGGAATGCCCAAACACTAATTGTAGACACGTAAAATATATTGATTGACATTGTGCATCTGATCCTGACTTACTAACATTGTTTCTTCCTGAATCATCCCTCGGTCTAACCATTTAATCAAATTCCCCTATCTGATTAAATTCATCAATATTCGTCTCTTAATTAAATAAATCATTTTATCTAATTAAGTCAATCTCTTTTGTTAATTAAACCAATCCATCTGATCTACTTATCTCTATTTAATTAAATAATCAATTTATTTGATTAAATCTCTAAAGTCTATCCATTAAATTAAATAAATTAAAACCTTATTTGATTTAATCTAACACCATCCCTTTTAATTAAATAAATCAAAATCCTTATTTAATTAGTCTCTTGTCATATTCCTCTCTTATTTGATTTAAATAAATCCATAAATTTGAGTCAAATAGGTCACATCATCTAACCTCTCTCATTAAATTAATTAACCCTTGATTAATTTAATCTCATCTCATGTCCCATCCTCTAGATAATGCAAGTTGCACATGAAAATAGATTTAATTCATTTATTAAATCCTATTTTCCTCACAAGGCATCTTTGGAATATTCTCTCAATTTGTTAAAAAATTCCAAGTCAACATGTACATCCAACAAGGAAATAAATTCATCTTACATGTCCTTTGCCTTGAGCCAAGTGGCATTTATTGCATTTTCCCTTCCCTCTTACATGTCATTTCAACAAATTTGAAATTCAAAATTATGCATTTATTGGCACAAACCCCAAATCTTGCACATCCTTCATCCATTCATAGCTTGACAAGTGGCATCATATCATTGGATGAATGTTAGTCCCACATTTATCAAATTTGGACATTCATCCATTTTGGAATTCTATAAATAAAGAGCTCATATCCTCATTTCATCATCCACAATCTAGGCAAAGTTACCATGCTCAAATATCTCTTGAATTTCATCCATTATCATTGAATCATAGCTAGGTTTTTGCAGATTTTGGCTTGGAGTTCTCATTCTTCACCAACAAAGTGGATCAATCATCTCCAACATGTCAAGCTTGCATCATAGAAATTGGGAAAGGGCCAATTTTCACATCAAATTGGCACCAATTCCCCCATGGGATCATGAGTTTGCACATCTAATTAGGATTTAATCTTCGTTTTATCATTTTCATTGTGTTCTTTGTTATTCTCTTTCCTAGTTTGAAGTTGTAAATGGATTTCATGGGGAATCTTTATTTTGTCTTGCAATCACTTGTCTAACTCATTTATTCTTGTTTTGCAGTTACCAAGGTTGGGGTTTGCACATTTGGCGCTAGGAGGAGGGCTTGAAATCATTCTTTCTTATATTTTCTTGAAATTTCTGTGTTTTCACTCACACACAGAAAATTCCAACGCTGGGAGCTCAGTGTCGTTGTTTTGGCACCGCGGGCTCTTCAACGTCGCTATATGGCATCACTTAAAATTAAAACTGTGACATTGGACTTGTCCCACCAAAATATTTGAATTTTAAACTCCGCCACTGGACTCATTGACTTGCAAAAATTTTCAAAATTTTAAAAACTATGACGAATGAGGGAAAACTGTGATGTGGGGCAAAAATTGCGACGCAGTTGAGCTCTCTGTCCTGACATAGAGCGCCACTGACTGGTAAGCAGCGCTGTGAGGGCACCGCTGGGAAATCAAACTGCGACACAGTTGCGAGTTGCGATGCTGGAAGACAGTAAAAAGGGAAAATTCAATTTTAGCATGTGCTTTTGATTTATGATTAATGTGTCTTCTATTTTCTGCTTTTTAATTTTTGTATTTTCTAGAATCTGACTGGTTTTTCTTCCTTGTAGCTTGGAAACCAAAATTGAAGAAAGGAGAAGCATGAGAAGGATGTTCATCAAATCAAAGTGTTTTTAAACACTATAGTGTTTGCTTAACACTTTTGCACAAAATTGTTATCTTTTTCTTCCTTAAGGCACTAGTTTTCATTTGGGTCTAAAAGAACCTTTCAATTTCTTCTTGCAAAGGCTAAAACGGACTTTAGGATCACAACTTACTAAATTTTGTTTCTTGGATTAACAATTGAACAAAGTATCTCTTACTTGTCTTTTGGTGCTTAAAAAGAACTCATATTTTGCTTTGAGGATTTAAAAAGAACAAGTGTAACTTTGTTTTTCGTGAGGGCTCACTTAAACTAAAGCCATTGAAAAAGGACGTATGTGCTTATCTCGCGCTTTATAGTGATCTTGAGAATCAAAAGGCCTTTTTTATGACTTTAGGGTGAGACAAAGAAATCACCTCCACACTTCGATTTGGGTTTAAAATTGAACATCTTGTGCGAGTGTGAGTGGGGGTATTGTTGCATATATTCTCTCTCCTTGTTGCCAACAAGGATTGATCGAGTTACGAATATTGTTCTTCATTTGCTTTTGTTTATCCTAGAGGGCTTGCCTTGGGGAAAAAGTACTCACCCAAGGGAACGATTCAACCGGTAACACTCTAAAGCCAAGAGTATTTCCAATCGGGATATAAATGTGGATATTGGAAGAAACGCCAATATCACACGGTTGATTCCGACAAGATGGATCCGAAAGGGGACTCTTGCTGTATGGATCAATCTCCACAAACGGAAAGTCCTTACTAAAACCCGTGTGCTAGAATTTTCCAAAATCCTTTAATCTATTTGTTGGTGCAAGAACGGTCGTTTTGAAGCCACCCCACACTTTTACGGTCTTCTAGTAGAAATGGATAACATGCCATGGGAGTTTCATGGGTGTTGATGCTTGGTTGCCCCATATAAGTGAGTGTCATGGAGGGGAGCCAGTGGGGTCAAACATCTAACCATTCGCTAAAGATAAGCGTAGCTGGACTTGTCCAAGTGGGAATCCAACAAATACTATCTTACACATCCATAGTTGTACTTATTCTTGGGTTACAAAATGCATTGCTTAATCGAAAACACCATGGAAACAAACACTTGAACCTCATCCAAATTTCAAACCCTTTTGAAGACAAATATAATTGAATCAATCCATATGTTATTGCTTTCCCTTGGGATTCACATCCTTAGAGGTTTCTAAACATTGGATTATATCTCGATTTGTCTCCTTAAGTAAACAATAGGAAAACCCTTGCCTTAAGTTCATCAAATTTCCACATAACATATATTGTGGGGTTTGAAGAAATTAAGACATTGGACATCTTAGTTTGAAAACCTAATCAAAGAAAGTGTTTTTGGTAAAATAAAGACATTAAGCAAAGCTAAGCAAAATGAACTTTCATATGTGTTGAAGACTCGCAATCCCAAAACAAAAATCATTGGTTGGAAATCCGAAAATGAATGTTCAAATGAAATCATTTCTTGGTTACAAAGATCTTTAGGAAGCATTTGCATACTCTTCAATACCTAGGTCTAGGCAAACAAAGTGTCCTTTTTAGGTTTATCTTAGGATCAAAATCAAATCAAATTTTTTTCATCCATCCTCCAGAAACATCAAAACAAAATCATCCCATCATCACCTTTTGGAAAATCTTGAAATCATCCTTAAATACTAGGTTTTTTGGCAAAATCAAAATCATTGAAATCATTGAGACTAAATCCTTGAAAACATTATCAAAAAACACCTTTGGCTAGGTATGTGTAGATGCATTCTTTTGCATATGCTTAGTCAAAGTTATCAAAATCATCTTGTCTAGCTTAGTATATGTAGATGAATCCTTCTCCATATACTTAGTGAAATGATCATCTTGTTTGGATAGGTGTGGGTAGATGCATCCTTCTCCTCACACATATTCAAATCAACATCCTTTGAACAAAGCTATCCCTTAGATCATCATCCAACATCTTAGGGTCTTTTTGTTCAAAAATCAAAATCAAAATCAAAATCAAAATCAAAATCAAGGACAAAATCCCAAATCCAAAAGCAAATCAAAATCAAAATCTGCAAGTCCTAAAAGCCTAATATCTCATTCAAGATTTACCAAAAGATCATAACATCTGTATCATCAATCCCTAACATCATCATCATATCATCATCTTTTGATCCTTAAGGCATCCAAAAACTTTCTACTTTGGGCATAAAATAAAGATCGATTCAAAGAATCAAGAGATTCATCTCCCATATTCTTGATCCTTGTTTTATGGTTCTAACTAGATCTCAATACAAGAAGAGTATGGAAACAAACAAAGAAACACCTGCTTCAAGCGATCTTAGCCAAACAAACACAGAAATGAATCCCGCCGAATCAAGTAATCCTTTGATCCTCTCATCATTGCAAAATCTACAAGAAGAAAACCAAGGAGAGGACCTTACCTTTAGAATTTCTCACGAGGAAATGACTGAAATTCTCCAAAATTCGGACAACCATAGAATCATCAACATCATGATGAGGCTTAACCCTTCATTATACATTCTTGAACTAGCAAAACAAGGGGCCAAGTTACCTTTGGATTTTGATTTAAGTACTATAGTGGAGGCATCTTTTCTGCCAATTTCATCCACCATTCCCATCTCATCTATGCCCCCATCTCAAAACATCATGCAAAACATCCCACATATCACAACATCGTTTGCTCCAACCCAACCCAACGTTAATAAGGGAAGTGCACTTCTCAATGCAATTCAAACACACCCCCTTGTTAATAATCAAAATTTGGATGCTAACACCACCTTGGAACAAAGCATACCCCAAAACCCATTACACAAGAATTTTCCTCTCACATTCCATCACAATCCATCATCATCATTTTTTCACACAACACCTTAAACACCTCTTCTCACAATTCACAAGAAGAGGGAGATATGTTTGGATCAGGGGGCATATTTGACACCACAACATTCTCGCAACAACTAACACCCCTTACATTTCCACCTCTCCCACCATTGCCATTATCATCCACACCACTCCTTGGTTTAGGGCTTCCCCCTCTACCAAATATCAATCAAACCGCTATCTCAAATATCAATCAAAGCACTATGCCAAACACTCAAAATTTGTTGTTGATATCGCAACAACAAATGACAAACACACAAGCAATGGAAACATCATCAAACACCCCCTTAACATCACAAAGCATGGTCTCTCAAAGACCAATCATATCAACAACACCATCCATCACGCAAAACACCAACACCACCTTCACAAACACCATTCCAAATCCACCACCACCTCCACCACCACCAACTTCCACCACATCAAGCCAACACAACGTGACATTGCAAGCTGCTTTCCAAAAAGGATACCAACAAGTTCAGAAACAAAAATCTGAACAACTAGCTGCTCAGCAAGCTGCTCAAGCTGCGTAGGCCGTCCAAACAACACAAGCTGCATTACAAGTGCAACAAGCCCAAGCATTATTGCAACAACAACAACAACAACAAGCCACCCAAGTTGCACAAGCCACACAAGAATTACAAGCACAAAGGGACGCTCAAGCACAACTTCTATTGCAACAACAAGTAGCACAAGCACAAACAACACAAGTGCAAGCTCAAGCACAAGCTCAATATTAGGCACAACAAGCTCAATATCAAGCACAACTTCTTGCACAAAGACAAGAAGCGCAATTGCAAGCATATCAATAAGAATTAAAGCAATACCAAGAGTAGCAAGAAGCAATAAAATTGGCAGCCCAACAAAAAGCACAACAATAAGCATTGTTGGAACAACAACAAGCACAAATCTTAGCGCAACAACAAGATCAACAACAAGTGTTATTCATTCAAAAGCAGGTGGAAGCCTACCTCACTTGCCAGAACATACAGATACCATCGAACAACACACCAACCAACCCACCCATCCAACCCATGATCGAAACACCCCAAAACACTTTCATCCCACCCCCTGATCCCCAAAATGATGTGACAACACAACTCAGGTTGCTCTCGCAACAAGTGATCGACCTTCAATTAGGGCGAACAACCAAAATGCCAAACAACTTGTGTCCCTATCCATTTGATAGGAGCTTGATAATGAAACCATTCCCCAAGGGATTTTAAATCCCCAAATTTGACAAATATCGAGGGATGGGAAACCCTAAAGTTCATGTCAGGGAATTCCAGGTTCATTGCATGGAGGTTGCATATGATGATACTTATCTAATGCAGCTATTTCCTAGGAGCTTGGTAGGCCACACTATAGAATGGTTCTCTCACTTACCTTCAAGCATTAGAACGTTCCAAGAAATTAGGGATGCATTCATTAAAAATTATGCATGCAACATTGCAATGAATGTTAGTCTCAAAGAACTCTCAGCTCTAAAACAAGGAAAGGGTGAGTCATTCGCCTCATTCCTACAACGATGGTGATCCAAGGCCAATCAGAGCAAGTGGACCATGCCGAAAGAACAACAAGTTTGCACCATCATAGCCAACCTTGAAGGCTGCTTGGCATTTCATCTCAAGGTTCAGGGCATCACCACATATGATCAATTGATATCCAAGGCGCTTAGTATCGAAAGAGTCCTTATGACTCAACCCGCGGAATCAACATCATACCACGAACAACAAAACAACCACCCACCATCCAATTACAACGATAAACCTCATACGTGGGCAAGAAACAAAAATGTTACTAATGATGGTATCGTCAATGCCAAGGTGGTCATTAGTGCCCCTCGCCAACATACACCCACATCACAAATCCAAATTCAACACCAAAACCACCATCACACAACACACCAACCCAACAATAATCTAACCATCAATAATCTCAATGACCAAAGGGGACCACCTCAATGCAAAAGTTATCCCAAATGAAAATACACCATTTTGGGGGAACGACTTGAGGACATAATGAAAAAGTTGATCGACGAAAAACTCATCAATCCTCCTACATTCGAGAATTACCAAGAACCTGATGTCAAACCTCCTTGATATAATGAGAATCAACTTTGCAAATTTCATAAAATCAAAGGTCATACCAAAAACAGCTGCATGAGACTGAAAAACATCATCCAAGATCTCATCGATAAGAAAATCATAAACGTGGAACAACCTATGGGAAATCAGGATCTTAAGATATATACGAATCCGATGTCGAATCATGGCAACAAAGGGAATAAAAATGATAAAGGGAAGGGTAATGTAAATCATGTGTATGAAATAGTTGTTACCTCCCTAAATGAAGACTGCATGGTCATCACCATCAAGGGCGCCCGTGCCGAAGATTGTGGAGTCACCACAAGAGGTGGCAAAGTCACCATCGTAGGATCATCCCAACCAAATAGAGTCCTTGCATCCAGATCTGTTCCTAATGGCTACAATGTCCTAGACCAACTCAAGAGAACGCCAGCACACATCTCCATCATGGAGTTGTTAAAAATATCACCAGCTCATAAAAAGATCCTTGAGGAAGCATTAGCCTCATCCATTGTCCTCGCAAATCTCGATGCAGAGCAATTCCAAGCTATGGTCAGAAATATCATTACGCCTAATCTCCTTACATTTTATGACCAAGATTTCCCCGCCCAACCATCTCACAACAGTGCACTTCACTTGGAAGCCATTGTACACTGTTATCACGGAATCTAGCAGCGCTCGTTCCATGGATAACCCCCTACAAAACTTGTTTGTTTCCTAGGATTCGTGAAGTTCAAGTACGCATAACGAAGTGATTTTCAAGCCACCTCAAAATGCGTTCCAAAGTCTCGAATAGTCAATTCGAGCACTCCCCCATGTTTGCCTCGCGAAGACCTTTGAAACGAGCTTCTTCGCGAAGTCTCACTATTTGTACTTAGTGAATTGCGAAAAATGCAGTGGCACTGAAAAAGTGCGCTCCTGCTCTGAAAGCCAAATTTTGGCTAAGTCTGAAAAGTGCAAGGGCGCTAAAATTTAGCGCCCTTGCATGAAAGTGAACTTTTTCCAAAATTTAATAGCTCTAAATTTTAGCGCCATTACACTTTTTCCTGACACTTAAACTTTTTTGGCCCTAGCACGTTTCTTCATGATTTTTGCATTTTTCGTCAATAGTGCCACTTTTCGTGCCTAAATTTATTGCTTGACTTGAGTTAGGTTTTCGATTTTCTCTTTCACTTAAAAGTGTTTTAGTTCGCCATTTTCATTGTTTATGATTTTAGTTCTTCCTCTCTTCATGCTGGGCGAGTTTTCTTCAAACTGCAAATACGTTTTTTGAGATTTTCGACATCCCTCTCCAGTGTTTTTCGCGTTTCATCTTTGTAAGTTGTTACCCTTCCTTTCTCTTTATTCTCCAATTTCGATTGCAACTCTATGCAGACAAACACTTTGCAAACCCCGAGCGCCGTTTTCATTCACCATTACATCTATTTTCCAAAATCATGTCTTAGATGCAGAAGTGCTAAAATTTAGCGCCCTGACATGTTGAACATGTTGAAATAAATTCTAACTCTGAGAAATGCAGGAGCGCCATTTTTTAGCGCCCCTGCATCAAAAACTGAAATCTAAAAAATGTAATGGCGCTGAATTTTAGTGCCCTTACACTTTTTACAATCTTTTTCCAGACTTAGTCATTTTTTGTGCAATGGTGCTGAATTTTAACACCTTTACACTTTTGGCAGTTTTTAACCTAGTCTCTTCAAAATTGCTCTATTTCCATTCCGGACCCCATTTCTTCGCTCTCGCATCATTTTTCGTGCCTAGTTGCTCATTTCACTCTTGCTCAACATCGTTTCTCACTTCACGCTTCCCAATGCTACTTTTTCTGCTAACGTCTATTGATTCACCATCCTTGCAGTTTCTCTCTAGATTTCATCAAGTGATCCTAAAGGTGACATCTTCTAATCCAGTGAACTATCCTAGATCTACAAAGATGCCGTTATGCAGCAAGTTGAGGATGACAGTTTTTCCCAGTGCCTCAATACATATCATTTGCAATATACGGCTGACACTTGATAATCTCAAGATGCATCTTCGCGGGTGCAAGAAAATCCATTCATTTGCCAAAAGGCCGATCACAAGAGCTCACACCCTTGTAGATTACACAGTCGGCCTAGATGATGCGTTCATATAGAAGACCAAGAAGAAGTATGAAGACTCCGCGCCCAAAGCAAGGAACCATGAAGCTTCTTGATCTCCGATGTTGAACATTTCCGGTGCATCCCTTTATGCATCTTGTAAATATTTCTTGACATTTCAAATGTCTTTTTGTAAATTGTAATTAAACCAAGCTCAAAGATGTAATATTTTGAAAAAAAATTATACTTTGACTTTGGTCAAAGTTAGGCGAGATCTCCTAAAATCGCTCACCTAACTTTCTCTGATTTTCTCAATCTCTTTCCTTCTTTTGCTCATCCCTCTTTCTATATAATGTGAGGGATTTTCATTGTAAAAGTATCTTTTAGCTTTTTGCAACGAAGTGCTGCCCTTTTGTAAGCAAATTTGTGAAACTTTGCGTTCATGCTTTGTGAATGAGATTTGGTTAATAAAGAAAAGGATTGCAAGCCAAACTTTGCGTTGGATTCGATACTTTTGTGAGTTAATCTTATTTGGTAGTGATTAGTTCGAAGAATCTGAAAGAATCTAAGTAGTTTATGTAAACTTTGTGTTACATCTATTATTTAGATTGCATTGTTATTTCTGTTTATCATTGGTTGAATGATCTACAAGACTTTGTGCTTGTAATCATTCATGCTCTTGCATGTTCTGGTTGAGTGATCTACAAGACTTTGTGCTTGTAATTATTCATACTCTTGGAAACTCTTGTCGAAGGATCTACAAGACTTTGTGCTTGTAATCGTTCGTGCTGATTGACACTTATGTTGGATGATCTACAAGACTTTGTGCTTGTAATTGTTCATCTTGTTCAAGGAATTGTTGATCTAAGAAGACTTTGTGCTTCTAGCATGTAAAACGATGTATCACAAATCACCTTGGTAAAGCTATGTGACTTTGTGCCTTCGTTGAGCTTTCCTTTTTATTTTATTTGTTTATTGTTAATCCTTTTGGTATCTCTTGGCAGCTTTGACGAGATAGAATATTGGTATCTTCTTTGGTTGTTAGTTTTAGGTTATTAAAATTCAGACTTCCAACAAAGTGAAGCATTGTAAACATCTTCTCTGAAAAAAGAGAGTATAGATGTAACACACCCCCACTCCGTGAATTGTGTACGTTTTTGTGATTTTACTATCGCTTCTGTTAGCAGTAAGAAGGGCGCCTCCCCTTTCCGAGAGGAGAGATTTACATCTCACATAGCTGTGGCTGAAGTCCAAGTTGTGTAATCTATTGAAAAGTTGATTACATAATTTTCACCCAACATACACAAGAGCAAAATCAAAAGGGTCTTGGTGGATGGAGGTGTGGGCTTGAACATATGTTCCCTAAGCCTTATCAAGCAGTTGAAAATATCAGAAGATTCCATCGACAAAGGAAAGGGCATCATGATAAGAGCATATGATGACCAAGAAAGAGTGTCTTAGGGCACAATTAAACTCCCTATTCAAGTAGGGCCGACTCTCATGGAAACCCCTTGTCAAGTCTTGGACCTGGATTTTCTGTATAATATCCTCCTGGGACGCCCATGGATCCATGCGATGAAAGTCGTAGCATCAACCTTCCACCAATGTGTGAAATTTACACATAATGGACAAGAGGTTACTGTCCATGGAGGCCCCGAACCATTTTCATATTGCAAAAAACTTGAAGCAAAGTATTACAAAATTCCCCAAGTGCCAAAAAATGATAAGGGCCCATCTACACCATACATCGACCCCGCCACTCTTGCGTCCACTTTTGCAACAGAGACACCCGCCACTCCCACCATTCCCACCATCTCCAACATCAAGCTCATCATCCAGGAGGACGGTTGTGGAAGCTACAAGCTCCCTAACAATGCTTTTGTAATAGGAGAGTTACCACAATCTCCTAGATCACGGGAACGTCCACAAGAAAATCAAGCTTCCACATCACAAATGTTTCCTAAAGACTATCCTAAATTCACAAGATGGGGAGACCTTGGCCAAGAGGTTATTGAAGTAGATCCATCTCACATGTTATATCAAGATGAAAGACCGACACCTGAATTACCAATGGATGAGACCAACAAGGGCCTACAAATGGTGCTCGCAATGGGCTACGACAAAAATTAAAGATTGGGACAAAATGACAATGGCCTCATAATACCTATCATGCCAGAGATGCGACCCATAAAAAATCTTGGCCTTGGATGTACTCCTCTGAGTATAACCATACGTGGTTGAAGTCCTCTGGTTAGAACGATTAATATTTCTCCTCAGCCAATACTAGTAGAAGTACGCTCACCAATATCCATAGGTAGAGACATACATAACTTTATAACTGAGGCTTATATTAGTAGCGATGACGAGGATACCATGACCAATCTACCTAGGTTATTTGAGGACACCACCCTTTGCATGATTAACACCCTCTCCTTTGAAAAAGACCATCAAAATCATGAGATCCATTTAGTCTATCCCCAGCTCATCGACTACGACCAACGAGGACCACCGATTCTCGATACATTTGAAAATGATGAGGCACTCTCAGAATTCATGGGATTGTGGGACAACATTCCAAAAGGGGATCACAAGGCAGGGTTTATAATGGAGTTGAACACACATGCCTATTATGTGGAAACGATTGAATCCTTCAGTCGCAAAAGTGAGAAACTAAGAATCATATTTAAGTCCTTGAGTGAAAACCACACTGTGGCACTCTCTGACAAGAAAAAAGTAAAAAGAAAGGACGTATCCAATGGTGAAAACCTCTCTGAGGCGCCCGAGGATGAAGGATTCAATCTTCCTTTAAGAACTATTCATAAGGAAAAGTTAGCAGTCTTGGCCCAAAAATGCAATCCTGTCAACCTAGGAACAGAAGAGACCCCGCATATCACATTTTATGCAGAATCACTATTATCAGAAGAGCAAGAACTCCTAGCAGTATTCCTAAGGGAACGACAAATAAACTTCGCATGGAGTTATGCTGACATGCCAGGACTTGATCCAAAGACTGGGGTTCATCATTTAGTAGTGTATCCAGAAGCAAAGTCGGTCAAACAAAAGCTTTGAAAAATGCATCCTCAAATTGCTCTGTTAGTCAAAATGGAGCTAAAAAAGCTATTAGACATAGGATTCATCCGACCAATAGATTATCCAGAATGGGTATCAAATTTGGTACTTGTCTCAAAGTCTGACGGAGCCATCAGAATCTGTACAGATTTTAGAGATATGAACAAGGCATGTCCAAAGGATGATTTCCTACTTCCCAACATCGACATGATAGTAGATATGACAATAGGACATGAGATACTATCACTAATGGACAGATTTTCAAGATATAATCAGATCATGATAGCAAAAGAAGATCAACATAAGATGACTCTCACTTGTCCATGGGGGACCTACTGTTGGAACATGATGCCATTCGGCCTAAAGAACGCAGGAGCAACATATCAAAGGGCCATGACATTTATATTCCATGACATGATCCATAGAACGGTTGAAGACTATGTTAACGATATCCTAGCTAAGTCCAGAAGAAGACAAGAGCATATAGCAACTCTAAGTGCTATCTTTGATAGACTGGAGGAATACAAAGTTAGACTAAATCCCAAAAAGTGCGTCTTCGGCGTACAATCAGGTAAATTGCTAGGATACATAGTGTCCATGAGAGGTATCGAGGTGGATCCGACAAAGGTGAAAGCAATCCTTGAGATGGAAGCACCAAAGAAATCAAAACAATTGAGAGGCCTCCAAGGTAGACTTCAATCCATCTAACGATTAATAGCACAACTGGCAGACAAGCAGAACCCATATTCTCACCTACTCCACAAGGGGGTAGCGTACAAATGGGATACAAAGTGCGAAGAGGCATTTAACAAAATCAAGGAATATCTACTAACACCACTAGTCTTAATGCCACCCATCCCAAGAAATCCATTGATCTTATACATGTCAGCAACAACAGTAGCCCTTGGAGCTCTCATAGCTCAGCATGACAAAAATGAAATGGAAAGGGCTATCTACTATATCAGTAGACAGCCATTGGGTCCTTGAGCTAAATTACTCATTCATCGAGAAAGCATGCCTCATGATGGTGTTTACATCCAATTCGGACATTGTGTTGGCACCTAGAGATAAAGCTCATCACCAGAGTGAGTCCCTCAAGTATCTACTATCAAAGGCAATGCTCCACAGGAAGAATGGAAAAATGGGTAATGATATTATCAGAATATGACATCGAGTGTGTGGAGAGAAAAGCAATCAAGGGTCAAGTTATTGCGGATCAACTAGCAGAAGCACCTATTTATTCTGAGAATCCTCTTGTCTTAGAGTTTCCAGATGAATCCATTTTTAACCTCAACGTAGCTGACCACTAGAAACTATACTTCGATGGCTCATACATGCAGCATGGATCAGGAGCTGGTGTCTTCTTCATCACTCCACAAAGAGATTGCATACCAAGGTCCTTCAATGGCATTCCTTGCAACAACATTCACGAGAATACAAAGGCTTTGACTATAGGTCTCGATGGCGATTTCAATGGAATATCACTTAGCTCTCTCAAAGTGTCTGATTCTCTGATTGATCATAAATCAAGTCAATAATGAATATCAAACCAAGGATGACAAGCTCACTCCATACAAGAAATTGGTGGAGACTCTCAAAGAATCTTTCATTGAAATAACATTTGAGCAGATTCCTAGAACCAACAATAGAGTAGCAGACGCCATGGAAACAATTGGATCCTTGTTGAATATCCCCAACAATGTTCCAAAATATGAATTCTTGATTGAGCAGCTTCTCGTTCCCGCATTCAAGGTTCAAGAATCAGAATTCGTGTGTAAAATCATTGGTCCCGGTGATCCTTGGTACCACGAAATCTACACATATCTTCACATATGAATCATACGTTGTGACCTACCATCAAACCTAAAATGAATTAATTTATCAAAAAGGCATTCAAATTGTCATCGTTGATACCTATACCGTAGGAACATAAAGTACCCTACTATGCTGCCTAAATGTTGAGGAGGCATTAAGTGCTCTAACTAAAGTACACAATGGTATTTGTGGTTCACACTCAAGTGGAATTACCATAGCCAAGAAACTATTGAGGATGGGTTATTATTGGCCCCAATGGAAAGGAAGCATATGATCATGCTGAAAGGTGTCTACAATGTCGACCCAACATGGGGCCTGTATGCTCGACAGGCTTCATCTATAAATCACTACATGGCCGCACCGGCGGTGGGGACCTTGATCTCGTGGGAAAATCCACCCACCTCATCTGCGACCTTAAATTCATCATAACTACTGGCGGAGTACTTCACAAAGTGGGTGGAGGCCATACCCATGGCGATATATAGCGGGAAAGGATCTCAAAAATTCATCACAGACTATCTCATACACATCGTTCGATGTCCCACCAGCCATTATCTGGATAATGGGACACCATTCAAGAATCGGGAGGTTCATGACTGTCGCGAAATTCAAAATCATAGTGCTTCTCACCGTGCACTATCCCAAAGGCAATGGCCAAGCTAAAAGCTACAAACAAAACCATTTTGAAAATCCTGCAGAAAGAAATAGTCAATAGCCGGTCGTGACTAGGGTAAAACAATCCTGCTGAGCCTATTAAGCTAGCATCCACTTTTTTACCATACCCTTCTCACAGTCTGAGATCAAAAGTCGACCTCCCCGGTGAGATCAAGCTCCCATCCCTCTCGGATATCAACACTTGAAAACCTCATAACGAGATGAGGGTCACAAGATATGCTCGAGAGACTAAATATTTGGGTTACTAGTGAGAGATGGATGGATGCTTTAAATCATTTGGAGTCTATATGACAGACTCAAAAAGACTATAATAAGAAAATCGGAAATAAGACATTCCAAGTTGGAGAAGCGGTCTTAAAGAAAATCGAAGGTAACCCAAACCCAAGCGGCAAAGGCAGAAGTTTCAAACCCAATTGGTTAGGACCATTCGTCATCACAACAAGTTATAAATCAAGGGCATATCAGTTATGAACACTCGAAGGAGAACCTCTGCAAGAGCCCATGAATAGCTCTCATCTCAAAAAGTTTTATGCCTAAAATCTTTCAAGTTATAGAACCAAAAAATAAAAAAAAAAATAATAGAAAATGTGTCCTAAAAATAGATTTACTTGGTGAAAACTTGTATGGAGCATCTTGGTAACAACAAAAAAATCAAAAAATCCAAAAAATCCAAAAAAATCCAAAAAAAGGATCAAAAAAATCATCCTCTAGTGAAAACCACTTTGGTGGCACTTTGGGCAAGTACCTTGGTGAAAACCTGGCAAACAGGCGCCTTGCGTAAATAAGCACTTTCCATCCACTAGGATCTTTACAGCTTGTTCTACATTATCCATCCATTTTGCTTCCATCATCCATCATATCCAGATCTCCATCCATCACTCATCCACTCGCATCCACACCATAACTTGGTCATGTTTTTGTATCATGATCCCTCCTAGTACTACTCGGCTCATCCTCAAGGTCAGTTTGTCCTGCCTTTTAGCGGAGTAGTCTATGACATCATGCTAGGGGCATGTTCTCATCGGATTGGATTCGTGTATGATCTTAAAGTCCTCAAACTAGAAAATCCAAAAACATCGAAAAAGCACAAAATCCAAAAACATAAAAACATATCAAAATCCAAAAACAGGTCAAAAGGTCATTTCAAAAAGTCAAAAAATAGAGTCGTCTGGTCGAACTACGTCATCTCTGAGCTTGAACGTAGGCAAGGTTGATCTTTGATCATCCCCCGAGACATTTAGGTCAGTCCTATAGGAGTCAGTCATAATAAGCTGACATTTCATCATGTATACCTTCATCTGTAAATCAGTCAAGTCATCAGTCGAACTACGTGGTCTCTACGTGTATAATGTAGGCAAGGCTAATCTGTTGATCAGCCCTCAAGACCCCTAGGATAGGTCTTTAGGTTAGTCTCTTGGTCAAAATCTCATAAAATCCCCAAAAACATTAGAAAATCAAAAAAATCAAAACATTTGAAAAATAAAAAAATACCAAAAACATCCTCAAAACATTATAAAACATTGCAAAACATCCAAATATTTGAAAAAAATCCATCCATCTCATCTTGCTTGCACCTGCAATAGCACCATCCATAATAAACCAATCGCCATCCTCAACCTTTGGTGAAACAGTTAGAAACAAGTCTAGTAGATTAAAAGTAAAACTCCAAACATCAAGTCTTAAGTCTAAGTCAGTGCGTAAGCAAGTTGGTCATCTCTTTGTATTAGTAACTCATCATATGAATTGGTCCCATATCAATCATCCCTTAGAACACTTTGGATAAATGAAATGATGTGCCACCATCCACTAACATGTCCTAGGATGAATCCTTCCTACAATGGGCATTATCTTTTGGCAATAAGTTTCAGTTATCATCCTTAGAAAACACATCCTTTTTTCGTTAACGGTATTGAAGAGCATTGGTTTGTTTGTTTACTTGGTCTTTATCTTTTGACTTATCTTATTTGAGCTCATTCCAAGGATGTCTCGATGATATCCCAAAACAAAGGATTTAGAGAAATAGGAAAGGGGCAACGATCATTATCTTTTGTCTGCTATGCTTGTTGGATGTTCTTGTAATATAACCTCGGCAAATACTTGCTTTGTTAGGTATGTATGGAAGAGATCTAGGGAAACTTGTTGACTATTGCATGGATAGGTTTACCTTCCCATGTTTTGGTCTGAGGTGCCTGAAACTTTTGAAGTGCATCCTAGCAAGGTTTCTGTATGTCAGGTGTGAACAAGAATACTCCTATCTGTTGGTCAAGTCAAAGTTCATCTCACTAGGTACAATGTCATCCTGGTTTTCTATACCTTGATGCACCATACCACGTGTGTTATTAAACATAAGAAAATTTGGCCCTTTGAAAATCCCAATTCCTCTGCAAGTAATCATCATCATCATCATTTGCATTTGCATCATCCTGTGTCTTGTTGAAATGATTTCTTCTTTTCTTACTAACCGCACTAACAAGGTACTATGACAGTTGATCATTATCACCATCATCATCATCGATCCTGTATCCACAAATCATTAGCATATCACATGGGAAACATACACATTACATAAACATATCATATAGGAAACATACGCATTGCATTTTTATCATCATATAAACAGGTTATCATAAACATTATTCATAGACAGGTGCATCCATGTCATCGCATTTCACCTATTACATTGCATCTTATGCCATTATATCGATCATTGCATAAACATTCATTGGCATTTCATAACCATTTCGTATTACCATCTATCATATAAATCATAACATAAGCATCTACAGAAGCATATCATAATCATTTTTCACATAATCATAAACAATAGCATTAGACATATATACTTGCATAACATCATGACATCATCGCACCACTTTACATTACGTAGTAACATATCATTGCATCACATACATCATCATTTATTACATTTAGGATAATAACATTTGTTATTCTAAGTATCTCATAAAACCATCTCATTATGCATTAACACCGTTTCATTTGCAGCATATTACGACCATTGCATTTCATATTTCATTATCCATATCATCTCATAAATAACATCATAAAACATTCATTGCATAAATCATTCCACAGTCATAGACGTATAAAATTCATTACAAACGATTCATATATGCATCCATTCATTAACATTTCATAAGCACAATTTACATATCATTTTGTATGTTGACCATCGATCATATCATTTCACATATCAGACCATTGCATTTGCATTATCATAAATAGATCATTACATTTGCATATCATAGGTTAACATAATATAGATCTGTTAGTCATAATCATAATGCATGCATCAACATAAATAAATGCATCCATAAAGACATCACTGCAAAGGATATAGAAATAAACCATCCATGCATAAAGGAGAACACGGTACATTGCATCATCATTGGCTCATATATATCATCAATAATGTCACTGTCATAGTACAAAGAATAAATCAGGATCACTGTACATATATGTCAATCGGTACAAAAGGCCCATCGGGCTATCAAAAACGAGCCCATAAGGCACAAAAAGAATGTATCATCTCGATCAAGCTCGGTCCCTGTGGATGCTGCCCTCGCCCCTGTCACCGTGACCCTCTGTTGGTCTGTGACTGGCCCGTTCTGAATACTCTGGGACCCACTCTGCTCTAGGTACAGTCTCGTGATAAGCCCGTTGGTAATACTCTGCCTCTCGGATAGCATCCCTGTAGGATTGCATTGACACTATACCATGAGAGGAGGAGGCTGTCATGCTCTTTATCTGTTGTATGCGGCCTAGCTCTGTGGCTGCCTGTACCTCTGCAGCCTGTCTCTGTTGCACAGCCTGATCCCTCTCGGCCCTGAGCTGCTCTCTCTCAGTCCTCGCCTGATCTCTCTCTGCTATCACCGCATGAACTTGGGCCTACAGTTGCGCAATCAAGGTGTCCCATGCATCTTCCTGTCCTGCTAGCTGTACCCGTGGCTGCATGTGGGGCTGATCCTCACCCTCGACTCGTGGTGGTGGAATTGGTAGCACTTGCTGCTGATCCTGCATATGAACATCCCCCTACCTTGGCTGGACTGGGGGCACGAACGACGGATCTTGTCGAACCTCCGCTCTCTGTCCTCGGCCTCCCCCTCTGCCCCTGACTCTGTGCACATTTGGATCCTCGCCTAGAATGGTCAACCGAAGTGGAGGTCAGAACCAGTCCCTGTAGGCCTGAGTGGTGCCTAGATCTGCTAAGCCTTGATCATAAGACCATGGTCGGACTACCAAATGCCGAAAATTGTCAACTGCCTCTGAGGCAGGAATACAATGTCCCCATGACACCTGTGTCATGCTGCGAGCAAAGACGGCTACATAGGCATTATTAGGCCGATCCTGCGGCTCTCCAAACTGACATTGCAGGAGCTCGGGCAGGTACCTCTCAATCATCGTATGCTCCCGCCTCTGTATGTATTGGTCCTAGTGGCAGTAGAATAACTAATCGGCATCATTGGCCCATCCAGGCTGACCAAGGTATGGATGCCAAGTGAAAACTAGCATCTCATCCAGGACCTGCCTCCAGTAGGGGATCCTGTGCTCACTAGTGTGTGTAAAAGACACACCACCTCTGTATCGTGCCACGAGGGCATCGTCTGCCCCCATCGAAACTGGAACAACACGTGGACACAGCACAAAAATGTGCTCCCATGCCCAGACATGAAGTAAAGTCACCCCAGCGCCCAACACTCTTATGTTCATATATACATACTCATGTAGGTCCTTGTAAAGCAAAGTCAGAAGAACAGACCTCCATGCGAAGCAAACCGGCCAGTCTCGGACCATCCGCTCCCAGCAATACCCCCAATCAGGACTAAAATATCGCCCTCGTCTGTCTAGGGCAACGAGACCCAAAATGATGGCTGCAACCGCCCGACGGTAGGGAGGTGCTATAACCCTGTAGCGCTCTAGCTCAATCTGTCCCTCATAGAAGATGATGTCCCGTGTGGCGAAGACTCTGCAGCAGGCCTCGTGCCCCTCATCCATATCAAATATCGCCTGTCGGCCGTGAATAGGCAATCATAGAATGCACCAAATGTCCTCCAAAGTGACGGTGGCCTCGCTAGTGGGGAGATGAAACAATGACGTCTCGCTGTGCCACCTCTCGGCCAGTGTTGACATCCCTAGGTGAGTGCATACATGCGCTATGTACATAATGTGCCACAATCCTGCAACTCCTAGTCGATCCTGGTCCCTGTCACTCAGGTCCCGTAGGACGCTAGCCAAATCTCGCGACTAGTGCTCCCAAGAGTAGAGCTCCCTCGTCGCATCCTGCATCAAGGAAAGTCAACATGTCAATTTTTTTTGAAAAATTCCTGGTCGAACGCTCTAGAAACGTCCCTAGTGGTGCAGTTTGTGATGGCGTAGCAGTTTGATTTTACTCAAACTCTAACGCTCGAGCCCAAAAAGAGCCAAATGGCACCGCCGTGACACACTTTCCCTTCCAGGGTCGCAATCTTTGTGAAAAGGGCGACATCGTGATGCACTTTTTCAAACTGGCGCGCCGAGCCTGAGCCCAATGTTAGAGTTTTTAAACTCTGAACTGCACCGCTGCAGCGCAAAACAACATCGTGTGACGTAGTTTGAATGCCGAGCGGTGCTATATAGCGCTGCTGGAGGCGAGCCGCTCCTTTAAAGCATTAATTAAGCCATTAAACGAAATGACGAAGCTTGGGTAAGGGTCACATACTGGTGCCCCAATGCCAGGTGGCCGCTGGTACATCTGAACTTGATCAGTGATGTGTAGAGGAAGCTGTTGTTGCGCCATATCACCAGAAAGTTAGAGCTCAAATCTCAAGGTTGCTAGCAGAGGTGTGTGAAAATGACTTGAAAGTGACCACTCGGGCCCCTTTTAAGCCTAAAAATTAGAGTTTTTTCACCTTGTTTGGCTGTCCTGCTAGGGTTTTGGACCCCCGAACCTGCTTTTGTCTGATTGAGGCTTGTTTTTCATCGTTTTATTGTGTTTAGACACATTTTTAGCCTCTCGGACCCCTTTCAGACCTTTTGGGTACTTTGTCATCTTTTTTTGCGAGATCACCCAAAAAATTAAAATTTTCGTCTGATCTCTCGAGGGGGCATTATAATGGCATGTTTTCTCTCGCCATGCAGCAGTGGGGCAAGTTTTTAAATATCAATTTTTTTTGGCTTTGATCGAGATCGTTTATTCTTTGAACCAACGCAACGAGTGCATTGCTTCAAAGAGGGGCAAAATGTAGACACGTAAAATATACTGATTGACATTATGCATCTGATCCTGACTTACTAACATCGTTTCTTCCTAAATCATCCCTCGGTCTAACCATTTAATCAAATTCCCCTATCTGATTAAATTCATCAATATTCGTCTTTTAATTAAATAAATCATTTTATCTAATTAAGTTAATCTTTTTTGTTAATTAAATCAATCCATCTAATCTACTTATCCCTATTTAATTAAATAATCAATTTATTTGATTAAATCTCTAAAGTCTATCCATTAAATTAAATAAATTAAAACCTTATTTGATTTAATCTAACACCATCCCTTTTAATTAAATAAATCAAAATCATTATTTAATTAGTCTCTTGTCATATTCCTCTCTTATTTGATTTAAAATAAATCCATAAATTTGAGTCAAATAGGTCACATCATCTAATCTCTCTCATTAAATTAATTAACCCTTGATTAATTTAATCTCATCTCATGTCCCATCCTCTAGATAATGCAAGTTGCACATGAAAATAGATTTAATTCATTTATTAAATCCCTATTTTCCTCACAAGGCATCTTTTGGAATATTCTCTCAATTTGTATTCAAAAATTCCAAGTCAACATGTACATCCAACAAGGAAATAAATTCATCTTACATGTCCTTTGCCTTGAGCCAAGTGGCATTTATTGCATTTTCCCTTCCCTCTTACATGTCACTTCAACAAATTTGAAATTCAAAATTATGCATTTGTTGGCACAAATCCCTAATCTTGCACATCTTTCATCAATTCATATCTTGACAAGTGGCATCATATCATTAGATGAATGTTAGTCCCACATTGCTCAAATTTGGATATTCATCCATTTTGGAATTCTATAAATAAAGAGCTCATATCCTCATTTCATCATCCACAATCTAGGCAAAGTTACCATGCTCAAATATCTCTTGAATTTCATCCATTATCATTGAATCATAGCTAGGTTTTTGCATATTTTGGCTTGGAGTTCTCATTCTTCACCAACAAAGTGGATCAATCATCTCCAACACATCAAGCTTGCATCATAGGAATTGGGAAAGGGCCAATTTTCACATCAAATTGGCACCAATTCCCCCATGGGATCATGAGTTTGCACATCTAATTAGGATTTAATCTTTGTTTTATCATTTTCATTGTGTTCTTTGTTATTCTCTTTCCTAGTTTGAAGTTGTAAATGGATTTCATGGGGAATCTTTGTTATGGCTTGCAATCACTTGTCTAACTCGTTTATTCTTGTTGTTTTGCAGTTACCAAGGTTGGGGTTCACACACTAATGAACAATTAAAAAGTATGTAATAGAAAAAATTAGAAATGTCATGGGGAAAAAGCAATTTGGTTAGAAAAAAATCCTACTATATCAATAAATTTAACCCCACATGATACTTGTTGTCACTTGGATTTGAACCCTTGCCAAGTGCTTGGTCCTCAACAATACAATGAAACATGAAAATACTCTAGGGCACGTGGGTTTCCCATAGGTTGGAGTGAATCTCCAAAGAGGGTTGGTTCCCTTGTTATCACCTAATTTAACTTATACTATTGTTTCTTGCTGAGGAAAATGATGGAGAATGGTATGAGATGATATCTAAATCGTAATGAGGTGATGCACCAAATTTTTTATTTTTAAGACTTATGTTGCTATTTTTTTTAAAAAAAAGTTCAATAACTTGGCTTTTGAAAGGGAACATTGTTTTGCAGACTTATGTATGAGTGTTTTGTAGAAAGGTTTAAGTGTTGGCAATTTTTAGAAGGAAAATAACAAGTTTTTTTCACAAGCAATGACTGTCTTCACAATAACACAAACTACAACCTACATCAAATATTCATTTTTGTTCAAAGATGATGAAAATGGGACATATATATGAGGATTCATGTTATGAAATCACAAAAATAAACATCAACCACTAAATTACATACAATGGAACATGCTTTTGAAGGAAAAATGCTGAGATTTATTGATAAAAAGATTCTTTGCAACTGTATATAGTCCAAAAATACTTTAAAATTGCTTGAAACTTGGAATTTTATATTGACTTTTAGTCATAAAGTGACTAATTTTTTGAGTTACAATGCTATTTCTCATACATAAAGAAACTCTTACAAGTTACATTTTTGTTTTAGAATGCAAGAACTACCACTAACTCTCCCTAGGTGTGTCTTTTAGCTTTGAACCACCTCCTAAAATCCTAAAAAATGTCTAATAAAGACAAAATGACAAGTGTCTTCTTTTTTTCTAGGTCAAAGTCCTCCTTTTGGGGTGCCTAGATGAACTCCTTGATACTTGCAAATGATCTTCAAAGTGATTCAATTTCCCCTTATATCTTCTCACATGTTGTCCTAGCCATTCAATTGGTTTTAAATGCCCTCTAACTACTTTGTACTTTGTCAAACTGCCACACCCCGTTTTCCATGTTTATAGGACATGTGTGAGAAGGTTTGAAATAGTAAAAATCCTTCTAGGAGCGTAGGAGAACTTTAATGGTTGGATTTGACACCTGTATCATTTCTTTATGACACCCTTCATTCACATTTTCAACATGTCATTACTTTCATGCAAACTTGAAGCTACAATTTCCATTTCTTGGCTTGTCATATACTCATGAATATCTCTATTACAAGGTATTTCCTCCACAAATGTTCCTTTATCTTCACAATGACTATGCATACCTCTTGAACTATCATAGCAATTTTCCATCTCAAAATATTTCCATTGGCTGATATCTCATGCTTATATAGTCCATTGCTTTATAGTCCCTTGATTCTCTAGCACTGTCCATTCATGGATTGTCATACTTACAATCTTCCCTCATGCATTTAATGGACTTTCATACTTTTATTGTCCTTGATTGCGTCTTACTCTATTATTTTCCACTGTGAACTTCTCTTTGATTGCTCCTGTCTTCTATGTTGTGTGTGATACTCTTTTTTAACTCATTATCATACAATATCCTGCATGTGATTGCTCTGTGATCTTTCATGCCACTATGATTTTGTCCATTTCCATCAGGTCTCTATCATTAAATCTCTTTTTTATGGAAGGCAAGCTATAACTATCACCAAACTCCATATTCTTAGTATATAGGTCTATATACTATCATATTTAGCTTCCCTTTTATCCATTATCTTCTCATCCCATGACATAGTGACCCCTTCTCAACCTTCTCAGTCTATCTATCACATAGGTATAGCCACTTTCTTTCACTCTTTACTCATGAAAGAATTGCTCAAGACTATCCCTCCGTCATCTCAAAATATTCACGGAGCTCTACTTACAATACATAGATTCCTCTTTGTTTCCCTTTCAAAACCTAAGTTGTTTTTGTATGAAAAAAACAACATAAGTCTTTAAAAAATATTTGGTGCATCGCCTCATTAGGATTTAGATATCATATCATACCATTCTCCATCCTTTTCCTTAGCAAGCAATAGTAACATAAGTTAAAATAGGTGAGTACCAAGGGAACCAACCCTCTCTAGATATTCACTCCAACTTATGGGAAACCCATAGGTCCTGAAGTATTTCCATGTTTTATTTGATTGCTAAGTCAATCACTTGGCAAGGGTGCAAATCCAAGTGATAACAATACCATGATGATTTTTTTACATAGGAGCTAAAATTAAGTGGAAATAAAAATGTTGATAGCCTAGTTAAGGACTAGCTCATACCATCTTGTGTGCAAAAATGACAAGTGGACAACATTAGGAGGAGTTGGAAATGAGAACATGCTTATTTTGTAGCAAGGGTGGAGTCAAGACATAATGACATTACATCATGGAGTGCTCAATCTATAGTAACATCCATATTAATTACGAAGATACTTTGAGAGTGAACAAACTAAATGTCATTTTTAAGGAGGCAAGATTGGACAAAACTATAACCCCTTTGGTCAAGATCCACTACAAAAATCACAATATCTTGAAAGATTTAAAAACTTCATAAGATTTTGACGCTCTTCCATTTTGAAGCTAGGTTTAATGTTACTTCTTTAGTGCTACTCTCGATCCCATAAATAACTTTGATTTTTAGTACTTGTCGTGAGACAATACTATTGCAATGAGTTTCGTTTTTCCTTGTTTAATTAGTTATTAATAAGTTGTTTTTGAACCAATTAGAAACTAAATTTTTATCCTCTTGAAATATTATCTATCTTGCTCCTAATTGATATTTCACAAATAATTTATTGACTAACCAACAAATACAATTACTACAATACTAGATAGGGGAAAGGACCTGGTAGTTGAGCACCCTAACTTCACACTTCTCAAAATCCCACATGGAAATTTCAAATCACTCCCAATTTTTTTCAACAGCTTACTTGGCAAGTCCTCTACTTATAACTAAGGTTTCAGAGCCACATAATCAAATATGATGCCACATCAACATACTTTTTGTCAAGGTCTCCAAAAATGTCAAAAAAAAAGTGAGGCCGATAGTTGTGCACTAATTCATTTTTTATTGTGTGTTGATGTGGCAACACATGATTTGTTGTTTTTTAGATCTAATGAATACATTTCATTCAATTATGGGTAGTCATCATCAACACTAACAACTTTAAAGTCACAACTATTCGTTCAATATTATTAAAATTATTGATCATTAAATTTACAAATGCTATAACTAGTAGGATTGATCCTCTCCCCTAATCAAATACTAGCCATAGACACTTTTAAAAATCAATCAATCATTCATTATTATTATATATAGATGGATTTGTTCCCAAAACTATTATCCTCAACTAATTTATTTTCCAAAATCTACTAATTGCAATCGCTTGGAAGCGAACACCTTCTCTCGCAGATACTAAAAGAAGATGGGGCAGACTCACGCGCTGGCAAATACAGAATCGAAAGCTGAAGTATGGCAGACGATTGGATTGCAACGGACAAGCTCCAACACTTTCTCATGTGTTTTCTCATTGCCACTGTCTCTGCACTCACAATAAGGTTCACACTCAATCCCACCAAAATCTTGCACAGATGGGCAACCTGGGTGGGATGCATTCTAGCTCTTATGGCTGGGGCTGCCAAAGAAGTGGGAGATGAAATGGGCATTTGGCATTCTGCTGGTGCTTCTGTCAAAGACGCTTTTGCTGATGGAGCAGGGGTTCTAGTTGCTGCACTCCTCTTGTATTTCATCAAACCCAAAGGAGCTAAACACATCGATGAGGGGATTCCCTTACACGGGCCTATGATCGTCTGATGCCCACGTAATTTGAAGTACTTTTATGCTGCACCCATTTGCTGATTGTTTGTATTCAAACCGGTCTTAGATCTGCTGGGTCTCAACCAAAAAACCTATTTCAATTGGAGATGTGTTCAGGTTTCTTTACAAATCACAGCTCTATGTTTTTCTTTGTTTTTTATGTATTAAGGGCACCGGTGAAGGCAAATTTTGTACAGCTGAGATACATTCTAATTCAGGCGCAGTACGGTACAGTTGAAGGGTAGAATTTTCTCTATTCCGTCTCTTTTTCCTTTTTCCATTGGGCGCTTCAATAACATGCCATGAGATGCCAGTGAGAAGGTGGATCAATTGCCCCAAAGTTGCCCAAAGACTTACCACCCAACCTTATTCTTTTGATTCATATGCTATGCAATTCACTTATTAGATATATTATTTTATTTGTTGAGCTTTGTACCTTTAAACAAGGTTCCATCAACAACTTTTCGCTGACCAGTCTAAAAGATGGAGATATCCGCATTGATTCAATTGGACTTGAGAAGCTTTTCCATCTCTACATTGGAATACCGGCTAATGAAAGGTTTTGAGGCATCTAAGAGGATCCCATTAGTAATCTTGCCTTGGACCAACCTGACGGAGAGTGATATCCCCACTCAATACAATAGAATGGGGAGTAATCTCATAAATTGTAACGGTGTATATTTCAATCACGATGGTTTATATTGTATAAATTGAATCCTGAATGGTAACCTGGCAGATGGAGTGGAAGTATGTCAAACTCACCACTGGTCCAATACGCAGTTCACACTATAGTTTAATTAAAGAGATTGGCATATTTTCACGAAAAGTGATAAGACGTGTAAGATTCCATAATGAGCCTTACATCATGCTTCGTATACCATAGATAATTTTTCTGTGATTGCTGAACACTAGGTAAAGATTGTGGAGATGCGGTTGGAGATATTTAGCTGGATTGTCTAGGGGGCTCTAAACACGTGCCGAATAGCCTCATGATCCATCGAATACAGTGCCGTAACCAAGTTGCTTGAGTCTTGCACCCGGCCTTATTCCTTTGATTCACATGAAATTTGGCTGGTTAGAGTGGAGCTGGAATAGAAATGTGGTGGATGAAAACACTGCAATGATCCACCAGTGAATTGACCTTTTTGTTTCTCTTCAATTAAAGATTTTGCATGGCTGCCCCAAAGTAACATATTTATACAATTTAATAGTAAACATATGCAATATTCCATAATCATTGAATGCTTTATCAAAAGGATTGGGATTATAAAATCATTTATATCTATCAGGATTGTCTAGGAAGCTCCAGAAACTCATTTAGGATAGCCTCACGATACTTCCTATGGATCACAGGCACCAAGAGGGTTTCATGCTTTGATACTTGAGCATCCATACCAGTTTCTGGTGAACATCAGGGTTCGTCTCAGTACCAACTAGTTTTTACTACTACTATCACTACAAGCTAAGATTGAGAATAAGGTAATTGAATTGGTGACGAGTTGATTTTGAAGCATATAAGGCATGTGACAACAAGTAGGATGCCAGGCATGAAGCGATAAATCAAGGTGGGAGAGACCATTTACAGAGTATGATAGTTATGATGGTTATGTTAGCCCTTGGATGGGTATATTTAGCTTTATTTGCTCATTGTCTAAGTATTTAGAATTTTCTTTGGAAGTATTGTAATTTCTATTTTCTTTTCCCTCACTGTTACTTGTTTGATATTTGGAGCTCAAGTTATTTTCGTTGTAGTTATGCGAAATTATAATGATCTCTCTTTTAAATCCAATGCAATATGAATTTATGTGAAAAGAATTGCCCTGTAATTGATTTTTTTATTCTTTTGTATTGAAATATCTGTTTGCTTTTATCTGCTTGAAGTGCTTTCCTCATAGGTGTAGCTAGCTGCATAGGAGTTCAGATTCCCTTATATGATAAATTATTTGTTTTAAGTGGTTAATATTTGAAATTCGCTGGAAAATTTAATTTTTTTAAAGAGTTTTGAATATTGTTTTTGATTGGTAAGTCATCTACTGACTGCTCTGAAACCAAAATTTAAAGGAAATCAAACAATGGGGAAAAGATTAAAAAAAAGCCTGAAATCAGAAATTGTCTTTTTCCACACACTATTACCAACCAGTAATATAGAGGATTAATTGTATATTATTCAGGATTGCAAAAGCAAAAAACCACAGAAATGCACAAATAAAATGGCATCTATATCCAGGGACTGCTACCATTTAATCTATGGGGATGCACAAAACAGAACAGGTACTATCAGACTGCAAGCCATAAACCGTCTGTATCACCACAAACCAGCACATTCCAGCCAGAGTCACTCCATCATTTTTTTTAGGTTTTTCTTGTTTTGGCAGTTCCTTCACAACCAAAGAGTAATTTGGATAATTCAAAGGATCTGTGCTGGAAATCTATTGAATCTGATGAATTATTCCATTAAATCCCTGCATTGGCCAATTAATTTTCTAACCCATCACCATTTCTTTTTATGTGATGAGTAGCTATAATTCTAACTATTGCTTCAGCTGAGGAATTTACTTGTTGAGTTGTTTAAATACCAATCAATGGCCTCTCCTTTCCTTATTGCATTTATCAGAATCATTGTGTCTCCTTTTATTGCTAATTTCCTCAAACCATACTCTTTTGCAATTTGCATCTTTCTTAGAGCTGCTCACCCCATCAGCTTTGTTGTTTGTCATATCTCCAAAAAATTTCCAGTAGATGCCTATTGTAAGACCATTGCTCTCTTGAATAACTCCACCAGCTGTAGCAATTCCTAGGTTTGATTAGCCTTGTCAAACTTCAGCTTAATCTAGGGTGGCTCAGGTGGGTCCACTTTACAAATTTCTTACCTTTGCCCTTTCTACCAAAACTGTTGTCTGGATAAAAGTTTTGAGTAATATATCATATTTTCAAATCTGATTGTTGCAAAAATTACTTGGAAATGCAGCCTAGTTTTTTAAGTATCTAGAAAATGATAGTGCAAGGCAATCTCACTAGTAGGAGGACTGGTCGGGGAGCAAGAACACCTCAGCAAGAAATGGACATGACTTGTAGAATTATTTTTTTTCCGGGAAACTTGTGTGACTGTCATATATTGATCAATAAAAACATTAGGAGTACAAAATAGAAGATTTATAATAAAAAATGGATGGTACATACTCAAAGCCCATCAAAACACAAGTGATGAAAATGCAGAACTAAAGGCTACCAGCTAAAATAAGAAACATCGCTGACACTAAGCACATGCTGTTGCACCAAGAGGAGGAGGAAGATTGTCTTGCCAAGGAACCACCCATTAGGACGACTCTTTATGAGGATCGGGGACATCCCAACCATCTTGTGGATCCTGGACTATGAATGACACTGACATTCCCCATTTAGGTACTGGAGACGCAACAACTACCTCAACACCACCTTGCATTTGCCTAGAAGCTTTCCCTTGGGGAGATGGAGTCCAATATCTCCATTGAAAAGGATGCAGCGAGAAGTGGCTCTGATTGTGTAAGTGGCTTTGTTAGTGGGGAACTAGTGGTGGCATTCTTTGAGTGTTGCTATTAGGCAAAACTTTGCTCATAATACATGAAGCACTTCCCCAATGGTTGAGTAGATCTTGTAGGTGTTGGAATTCCAGTGCTACCTTCTCTGCCTTTGCTTGGATTTGAAAATAAGCAGAGGTAAGCACAAGAACTTTCTTGTTGAGAGAACAACAACAATGTATAGCTTTTGCATAAAACTAGCATGATTTCTAGCTTTCAAGAGCTAAAACAAAATAGAAGCTTTGAAGTCATTCCAAATTCTGGCAATGTAACTAGGCCTCAAGGCCACATCACCAAATAGGGTAGTTTGCTAGAAAAAATCCTTGATGAAAAGGAGAGAAAAGACTATGGACCCACTTGCAAGCATCTTGGGCATGAGGGCTATTCCAAAAGAGGTGTTTGAAGGACTCTAATTTGTGGCAAACTGACCATTCAGGATGAGTCAAACCAATATACATAAGTCTTTCACCAAATAAAATGAATAGTTTTGGGCTGGAGTCTTGCCTATCCAACTTTTGAATTCTACAAAGCCAAGTGTGTGGGAAGAATTCAATACTTATCGCTTGTTAAGCTTGCAAGGAGTCAAAGAGAAAGGACTAAGCAATTTGTACAAAAGGTCTGAGGTATTGTTGGGACTCAATTTGATAGTGCAAAAATTTGCTTGAGTCCCAACTCCCTTGTGCACCAGGCCTCATTTTGCCTATCAGCTATAACTGATTCAAGAAATCTTTAAATGGGTCTTCCCTTTGTCATATTGTCTAATTGTTCTTTCTCTTCATCCCCCATGTTCTTATAGTTTTTGGTCATTTTCCTTAGTTTCTGTGGAGTTTCAGTGGACTAGCAGACATATTTTGCTCATCCATGCCTTGTCTTGATTACTGATCTTGCATAGAAGTTTTGCATAGTCTATTGGGTCCCTTCTTCCTTCTGTTTTCTTTCATTTCATCAGTTTGCAGAATCTCGATAGACATTCAGACTCCAACTTCTTTGTCCCAGCCTTCCGTCCTCTTTTGCATTCTCACATTCTCCTGTTCCTAACTTCCAGTCAAATTTCATGTGCTTTGTGGACTTGTGGGGTTTGTTCGGACTTCTTCCCTTTCCCTTCTTCCTCCCAACCTCTACTCCTTTGCCACTCTCAATGCTCACAACCCCTATTTCCTTCCCTGTTTCCCTCTTGCAAACTTGCAGAGGTTGTTTGGACTTCTTCCAAACCTTGTCCATCTCCAAATCCCTCGAACTCTCAATCTTCAGTCAAGTCTTTATTTTCATCCTTGTGCTCTATTCCCCTTTGTGGACTTGTTGAGCTTCGACGATCATCTTCCTTCATCCATTTTCACCTCCTAGCATCTTGACCTTTGGTTTTTCCTACCTCTTTCCCATTTTAGTGTGGGAAGTGATTCTGGAACCCAATAGCTGATTCTTGAGAAGTTCGAACTTTTATTGCAAAGTTGGCCACGGGGTGTAGTCTCGAGAAAAAACTAAATCTTTGATGGTGTGAATGCCTTTGCAAAAGAGCCTAATAGCTTTGTGATCCATAAAGGATCTAGAAGATGCCAAGAATGAGAATTGAAAGTTTTTCCAAAATTTTGATGTGTAAGCACTCCTTGTTTTGTGACAGTTAAAATTGTCCTTTGTCATTAGAAGGCAGTTTCAAAATTGATAGTGGTGGTTTTGCAACCACCAGGGTGATTTTTTTTTGGGAGCAACAGTTTTACCACAACACAAACAACAGAAGGAGAAATGAACATTTGTGACTTTTGACATTCCAAATTCTAAGAGGAAGCTTCAATGCACAGAAGGACTTCCAATCAAGCTCATATAGGTGGAAGAAAGTTATTTGCAAGGTTGTAGGAGGTTGGGAATATGTTTTTATACACCCAACATAAGGGAAAAGCTTACTTCTAGTTCATAGGAGGCTTGACAAAGAGCAAGAACAGCTTTGAAGCTGTAATTCTCTCTTTGTACTTATTTTCTAAGTAATAGAATTTAGGTAGTCATGCCGTTGGCACCTACCAACTGGTTTTTCCTCCACTAATAGAGGTTTTCTAGTGTAAATTAGTGCATCCAAAAATTTGTATGTTCAATTTTCTTCCAAGAGCAAATTTTCAATTCTGAGTAGAACAACAATCAATTTTGGTGATTTGCAGTTTTTCAGACTTTGTGTTTGACAAAACTATGGATCATTTTGGTATCATAGCAGGGTACTAACTATGGAGATTTGAGTGGAAATTGAATTGTATGACAGTAACAAGGTCTTTAGGAGATCAAATTTAGTCCTAGACAATTTGGAGATTGGAACATGAAGGTGGAATGAAGAGTTAAGAATGGGAGATGTAAATGCGAGGGTGTCTGCCTTGGAGAGCCACATGGAGCAAGTAATGAAACACCAGCAATGGGTAGCCCAACAATAGGAGCACCTAGCTCGATAGCGAGCTCAAATGGGTCAAGAACAGTTATCCATAAATGTTCAGTGCAAGCTTTAGCCAAGAAACTTGGTATTAGAGATGATGGAAAAGATGAAAAGGGACCAAGAACTTACATGGGATGATATAGAAGCAAAGAAAGAGGTAAAAATTGAATCAATTCCATTTAAAGTTGAGACTCAACTAGATATTTAAATATTTGAAGGTCAAGTTAATGCTGAGATATTAGATTCATGGATAAAACAAATAGAAGCATATCTTATTAGTCAAAATGTAAGTGCAAAATAGAGGATTTCTTTTGCACCCCTCAAAATGAGTGGACATGCTCTTGTTTGGTTATGGGTTACCTTTCTTCTTGTGAAAACAAAAGAAAACTAGTAGTATATAATCGGGAGGGTTTCAAAGATTTGCTAAGACGAATCTTTATCCAATTGGACATGACATTGATCAAAAGATAAAGCAGCTATACATTAGGCAAGGTAGTGGGCAAAGTGTACAAGATTACACAACTGTATTTGTAGGAGACAAGCTAGGTTGCATTGCATGGACTTGGAAGAGGAGGATATCCTTACTAAATATCTAGGTGGGCTGCATTCTAATCTTAAAAGAAGTCATCACCACCAAGACAACTGACCTAAATGAAGCATGTGTCTTGGCATATTACATAGAGGACAAAAGGAAATAGGGTGAAGGAGAATCCTCCAAATAGGGACAATGAAATAATAACTAGCCAAAGAAAGAAAAAGGAAAATTCCTCAAGAAAGGATATTGGAAAGTTAAAAGATCAATGCTGTTGTACATCCATGTAAGGACCCCAAAAATCTTTGTTCCCATTGCAATATTGATGGTCACACTAACAACAAATGTTGGAGGTTGCATCTTGAGTTACACCCAAAAAACAAGCCCAAGGAGGACTCCAAAAAGTCCATGGTTGTTGTTGGCTCTCAAAAATGTAACACTAGAAATCCTAAATGCGACTCCAAAATCTAAGCCCATAGATTGTCATTAGAGGTTGAAGTGATGGGCTCATGATTAGATGGTGGCATGAGTGGACCAATTCTTTTTTTTCAAAGGGGTAAACACAATTGATTTGGAGCTATGAACTGGTGAGGTAACAAATGGGGGACCTCATCCCCAACATAAACACTCAACAATAACACCCCAGTGGGGTTTAAACCTTGATGGTAAGAACAACAACACTACAACTTAACCATCACACTATGCCACTATTGACATGAGTGGACCAATTCTTGAGAGTGGGTAAACTCTCCATTTTTTGGTTTAGCAAGGCCAAGGGGGGTGTTCCTTGAGGTCTCCTAAAGGGGGCAATTAAAGAGAATTGAAAGAATAGATACAAGGCTCTTAAGTAGCCATACCCAAAGTGCTATTAACCCCTAAAGGTTGTCACTATGTTTATGCCAACATTGGGTGCATACAGACCTATTAGACCTCCTACAAGCAGATAACAACCTTCTTGCATTTGCACCAAATGATAATACAACAGTATACCTCCCTGGAGGTGAATCCAATTAACTCCTTATACACACATGCAAGAGGGATAGCAAACAATCATGATCCTCTATTAGTTTATTAGTTTTAAGACTGCACGTGATATAGCATGAGTTGCATCATTGGATCATAAAGGCATGGTAGAACCTAATACCTAATCCTAAGTTACAAGAGAAACTTGTTACTTGATCATAATGAAAGTTGTATAGTCTCTCACTAGACCAGTGCCTACTCTCTTGGGCAACAAAGTCACAATGTGCAAGAGAGATGAAGACAACCCTGAAAATCAGCAATGGAAACAAGCTTGCATATGCAAACAAACCAAAATATTAAGGAAATCTACGAATGAACATACTTAATTATCCATCTTAAGACAATGACACCCCACAGGCAACAAAAGAAGACCATTACAAGGAGGTTTGCAATGCTTTAGAATGTCTATAATACATTAATCTAATCTTTCTGCAATCATGCCAATGAGTGTGGCAATGGAGAACCAACAACTAGGTTTAAAAGCTCCCCTGGAATGGTACAACTTGCCATGGAGACATTCATTAGGAAACCAAAACCCTACTTGAACTACTTCCCTGGATTTACAACACATCTTCAACCCTTACACAACTGGAATTGCTTGATTTGATATGCTAGAGTCACCTGGGACAATTACACTTACAGCCAAGAAATTGGTTCAAGGACCAACTCAAAACTTACAAACATGTAGATATAGCATTTCAGATCACATTGAGTTACATCAGCATTGAAGCCTTGTCATAGCTGGCATACATCTATAGGCAGAAAATTCAAGCATGTATAGGAAGAAATCAAGATTGGATCAAGATTGGGGTGCACCTCTATAGGAAAGAAACAGTCCCACGTCCATACTAGGTGCAAAAATCACCTCGATCCATGGCCAATGGATGCCTAGCAATAAATTCGTCAACAACCAAGAGGTTGCTAGTATATCTTGAAATCCTCTACTATGAATGTGCATACAGCCCCAAGGGTACCAGTAACATCAATTTATGTGTTACAAGTCATCAATAAGCTTGTCCATGGTGCCAAGGATGTAGTAAATACATACATGGCTTCCAAACTCCATCACTGCCAACAAGAAGAAAATCTTTATTTTTAGAGTATATAGGGCATGGCTAAGGCATAGCCGAAATGACACTATCAGAGCCTCAACCACTACAATAAAGGCCACCAACAACATGGTGTCTATTAGGCAAGAACATCATGTTAACAAGCTTGAATTCATGTGGAAATCCATGGCTGAGAGCATGTCAGAGAATAATTCTTAGATCAATGGCTGACAAAAAGTCACATGTGCCCAAGATGCACACTAGCAATTGCTTTGAAGTTGTTGGCCAATGAGAATAAGATACTTGTTGTAGTTGACAACACCTTCAAGGCCCCAAGAAGAGTCAAGCCTTGGAAAACATGAAGAAAATCCGGTCCACCATGGATTACAAGCCACCTCAATATATCCTTGGGCCCACCACTGCTAAAGGCAATGCATGGCAGGCAACAACTCACCAAAAATTCTAAGGAGGCTGCCATGAACCAACATGAAACACTATGACTAATGGCGGATGAAACAGTAACTACACATGCACGTGAAACTGTAACATAAGTTGTCTTCGATCTATGATCACCATATGGTCCATTGGCGCACAAAAGGAAATAAATTTTTTAAAAATAAAGAGCATGCAATCACAACTATCACCATAGGATAAATTAGAGCATAGGGAAGACACTTGACACATACTTTGTAATTTTTAGGCATAGGCCAACATTTACCATCCAATAAGAGCTGGAGATAAGGACAAATCAAAGTTGGATGAAAAATTGGGATGCATAGTCATTGGGACTGTCATATTAGACAAAGAACTAGAAGCAATGAACTCCAAGTGAAGAAAACAAGGGTAATTGCATTTGTAGATCTTAGTTCTCATTGTAATATGATATCAGCAGATGTAATTAAGAGACTTAGTTTAGAAGGATGTGATTATTCTCAACCTTACCTATCAGGCTGGATAAAGAAGGATGTTTCAGGTTATGAAAAATACAAGTTTCATTTTGCTATAAATGCTCAATTTGTAGATGAAGTAGAGGTTGATGTGATTTCAATTGATGTCTTTGATATTGTATTTCCAAGTCCATATTTGTATGTTAGAAATGCTATATCTATGAGGAGGGCTAACAAGTACTGGTGGATCAAGGATAGAATCAAATACATCATTAAGGGACACCAAAGCAAAGCAAAGATTGTGATGGTAAGTTCCAATCAAACCCTTGAATTAATATGAGAGATCAAGCAATTTCGTTTGCTGTTATTGAATGATGAACAAGATGATGGAAATGAGGTTTCTTCTATGTCTAATACTAACAAGAAAATAGAGGGTTTGAATGGTTATTGACATCATTTTAGGAGATTTTTCATAAGCCTAAGGGACTGCTCTCTAAAAGAGGTAGAGCATGAGATTGATTTGCTTCCAAATCTCTTTTACCCAACATTGGATAGTATAGACCATAATTAATGGAGAGCAATGAAGTAGAAAAAAGTTTCAAGAGTTATTGGAATGAGGTATAATTTGCACATATGCTTGGTCATTGGTTCACCCATTACCATGGTAGGAAAGAAAAATGGCTCTTGGAGAATGTTTATCAATTATTGGCTCACAATAAATCCTCATAGAGAACCATTGTCCTCTCTCAAGGATAGATGACTTACTTTACAAAATTGGATTTGAAATCAGGTTACCATCAAGTATGGAAGGAGGAGGATACATGTAAGACCATTTTCAAGACTAAGGTCTCTATAAATGGTTAGTTCTTCCTTTTAGTTTATATAATGCACCTATTATTTTCATGCAGTTGATGAATGATGTTTTAAGGGAATTCATAGAAACATGAAACATGTGTTACAGTGTATTTAGATGACATTTTGATTTTTAGTGCTCCATGGGAGAAACGTATAATTCACTTAAGAAAAGTTTTTCAAGTTTTGAAGGAAAAACAAAATGAAGAAATGTGATTTTGTGAAGGAGTCATTGATATTCTTGCCTCACGTAGTTGGAGGAGATGAGTTGAGAATGGATCCGAGAAAGGTGGACACTATCAAGAATTGAGTCAATGCCAAAAGGTGCCATAGAGACACAAAGCTTTGTAGTAGTAGCTCAAGTCATTTGCAATTTCATTCTAGTTTTGTCTTCTATAGGTAGGTACTCCTCATCACCTAGTTGTAGTGTTGTGTAAGTAACTTTAGTAGGGTAAGGTACATGATAAGTCATTTGATATTTTGAAGAATAAAATTTGCCATACTCTAGTGTTAGCCTTGCCTGATTTGCAGCTTCCCTATGAGATTGAGGCTGATGCTAGCAAATATGCTATGGGTGCCGTCTTGCTACAAGGTTGTAAACTTGTTCGTTATCGTTCAAAGGTCTTTACTTAAGCAATAAGGGGACATCCAGTGTATGACATGGAGCTTTATGCACTAGTTCAAGCCATAAGAAAATGTAGACGACATTTGCTTTGGAAAGAGACTATTGTGCATATAGACCATATGACATAAGCTATTCCAATACTTGTAGGCTCAAAATAAGTTGCAACAAGCAAGATATTAGAAGTGGATAGGATTCTTTCAACAATTACAACAAGAAGGGAAGTACCAATGTAGTGGCGGATATGTTATCCAAGTCACCAATTTTGGAGTTCATTTCAACTCTTATTGTGATAGTTGAGTTGGATGTCTATAAAGAAGAACATGAACAAGACTCAGATTTTGGGGAGAAGTACAAACAACTCCAAGTGCAAGAAGTTTCCAAAAATGAAGAAGACTTATACCTCAAGGATGGGCTGCTCTATAGGTTGGGCAAGTTTTGTGTGCCAAGGGCACACAACCTTCTATCATGAAGGAGGCACATACCTCCAAAGTGGTGGGTCATTTCAATGTTGGGAAGATGGTGTCCATTTGCAAAGTACGTTTATTGACCTAGAATGCAAGTAGAAGTAGAAAAATTCATTAGAAGATGCATGTTGTGTTGCACTTGTAAATCCAAAGCATTGTATACTCATTTTCTGGTCCCTACTAGTCCATAGAAAAGCATTTCTATGGATTTCATAGGTGGGTTGCTATTGAGCAAGCATGGGAGTGATTATTGTTTTGCTGTTGTTATTTAGAATGATGTGCACCCTACATAAGAATACTATTACCAAAAAAGATTTGACTGACTTTTTCTTTGCTAATGTTTGGTTGCACTATGGGTTGCCTAGATCAATTGTTTCCAACAAAGATACTCAGTTTTTTGGCAGGTTTCAGATCACATTGTGGGAGAAAACAGATACCAAGCTCCAAAAGGGTATTGCTTTTCACCCCCAAATGGATGGACAAACAGAGCTTGTGAATGGGACACTGGTGCATCTCATAAGGGGTTATAACAAGAAGTTTCGAAAGGTGTGGGGTGAATGCCTGCCATACATACAACATCCATATAATAAAGCAATCCATTTCTCACTAATTGATCACCTTTTGAAGTGTGTTTGGGTTAAGTCCCTACCAGTCTACTTGATGTTTTATTAGAACAACATGATCAACAAGAAGGATTAGATGCAAAAGTGGCTGAAGCAAAGAAATTCATTGAGAGGATTTGCCAAATCCAACTCAATGTGGGAGGGCAACTAGAAAGGACTTAGTTGAAGTATAACAAGGCATGATCAATGTTGTGTGGAGCATAATCTGAATGTGGGAGATAAGATGTGGCTGTCCTTAGGAATATAGCAGTGACAAGGACTAGCCAAGAAGAACAAACTGTTAGGTATGGAGCCATTCACCATCTTGTAGGCAGTTGGAGATAATGCATTTAGATTGGATCTATTTCCTTTCATGAGATTCCATTCTGTGATCAATTGCAAATACCTCTCATCCATGTTGGATGAAGAAAGAGATCTAGTGCTACCTTCGTTGGAAGACTTGGTCTATGAAAAACAAGTAATCCTTTTGGAGGATGTGGTGCTGCAGCAGAAGCATAGAGAGACTAGAAGGGGAGTCCAAGATTCTTGGCAAGTGGGACTCAAGTACAAATGATCAAGTAAGACTTGTGATACTCCAAACAAAAAGTGAGGGATTTGTTTCCTCACCTAGTGTTAGATTAAGCTTTTATGGGACCAAAAGCCTCTCAATGATCATAAAGAATCCAGAAGATGCCAAGAATGAGAATTGAATTTTTTTTCAAACATGATCATAAAGAATCCAAAAGATGCCAAGAATGAGAATTGAAAGTTTTTTCAAAAATGATCATAAAGAATCCAAAAGATTCCAAGAATGAGAATTGGTAGTTTTTTTATTTTGATAAGTGTGAATATTCACTGTTTTATAATACTCAACTGCCAGTTGTCATTAGGAGTATGATACTCAACTGCCAGTTGTCATTAGGAGTCAGTTTCCAACAATGGCAGTTTTTCAACTATTCGGATGTTTTGTCAATTTAGCAGTAGTTTGAGTTTTGACACCATTGAGGCAGTCTTGTATTTGTCAGGTTGATTTTGACCGTTGGGAGCAGTGATTTCACCACGACACAAACAATGACAGGAGAAATGAACAGTTGTGACTTTTGATCATCCAAATTACTAGAGAAAGCTTCTAGTGCATAGGAGGACTTCCAAACAAGTTCATATGGCTGAAAGACTCATTTGCAAGGCTCTAGGAGGTTGGAAATGTGTGTCCAGTTCATAAGAGACTTGACAGAGAGCAAGAACAACCCTGAAGTTGTAATCCTCTCTTTGTACTTATTTTCAAGTAATAGAATTCAGGTAGTTATGCTATTGCCACCTATCAGTTGGTTTTTCCTCCATTAATGGAGGTTTTCTAGGTTGAACCGAGTGTCCATAAATTTGTATGTTCAATTTTCTTACGTGTTTTAGCTGTATAATCTAACTTTTTCAAAGAGGAAATTTACAATTCTAAGTAGAACAATTGTCAATTTTGGTGATTTGTAGTTTTGCAGACAAAGTGTTTAACGAAATTACATATCAGTTTTATTCCAGGAGTTTTAGCTAAAGACAAACTAGAGATGTTGATGATAGGTAACCACCATAAATTATTGTCGTAGTTCTGAAACCATCACTAGCCCATTTGAGATAGGGCTTAATTGCTTAGAAGGCCTTTCAGATGTTTTGAGCCACGAAAGAACCCTTGATATTGATAAGGGCATTCGTGATGAGAAGAGTGTGAAGGCCAATCCCTTGCTGTAAGGCAAGCCAGAGGCAATACAATGCTTGAGAAGAATTTCCTAGGCTTTAGAGCATTCAATGACATGAACAAACCACTTGGCACAAAACATAATTCTTTTCATGTAAACATCAATGATTCTCATGTCTACTTTATCTTGGGGAGGCAACAAATGTCCCATGCCATCCTTTGAAAACCTTTGATTTGCTTGGCATTGGCCCAAATGAAATCTTGCAGAAGCTTGGCAAGCATATCATATGCAGCCTTAGATGGGGCTCAACAAGAGTAGTGAACCTGCATATCCAGAATTTACTTGCCAAGGAAAGACACTGGCTGATATAGAAAGATATTTTCTTCTCAATTCTTTGCAAGATATATTGCCAAAGAGTGGTGGGCGACCCATCAAAGGCAAAAGGAATGCCAAAGAATTTGAACATATCCCATTTGTCAAGCCACTTCCAATTGTATTCCTTCAGCCAGTTAGGCAATAGGGAGGGACTTTGTCTGTAGCATTCAGTCTTGCTCCATTGAAGGCTTAACTGAGAGGCCTTGCAAAAGATGTAGAGGCAAGCCATGGCCTCCTGAAAAGTCTCTTGGTTCTCAGCAAGTGTGATGAAAGAATCATTTGCAAAATACCCATTGATAAGCTGCTGAGTCATGGAGCGAAGGGATATGCCCTTCATTAACCCTTATAAAGCCTTGATGGCCAAAAGGTAGCCAAAACTAAAAGCTTCCTCAGCAAGCATATAGAGGGATGGAACAAGCGGACAGCCCTGTCAGATGGCTTGTAGGAATTTCTTACATGGGTTAGTATCTAAACTTATAAGACCATCGTTTCAAGGGGTGCAATATTTTGTATTGACCAAACTTTTGAAGCCTCTCTTTCCTTTCAAAGGCCATAGTTAGCTTATAAATTACTAAATTGGTTTTATCTGTAGAACTTTTGACCCATTGTTTTCAAGCTCTTGCTCAACATTTTTCTTTAAGTCCTCTTCACCAATCACTTTGCCTTTTGTGGAAATTCTTCAACTTTGTGTCCTTCCACTAGTTAAGCACTTTAATTTTTTTCCTTTGGCAGCCAGCTTATGAACTTTGATCGATGTTTTCATGACATCTTCATCAACTGCTGTACCGTTTATGGACTTTAAGTTTTTATCAGCTGTCCTAGGTCCTGCTTCCAAGCAAGAGCATCATGTGTTTATCTGAAACGGATTTTAAAGGTTCAGTATATTTGGTCTATAGTGTTCACATTAACAGTTGCAGCAACATAGAAGCAGGGTTTCTTTTACAATTGGGCTTCTTTCCTCTCATTTGTATGCATTGGAGTCTGATTCTTTTTATGTTGGGGAATTGATAGGGATTGAGAGAAAAATTGGACTTTGAATTACTGTCAGAAGCTGTGCCTTTGTCACTTGCTGCATAAAAGTTTGTATTTTGTAGAGCTAATCATAGTTACCAGGTTTGGAAAATTTGATTTGTTTGGGAGGTCAAAAAAATCTGAAGGTTTTAAAAAAGAAATCTGTGAATCTCTTACAGGAATTCAAAATGCTTGGACCAAATCGGACAAATGTGACTCGTTCAAAAAATCTGGATCCCTCTGGGTTTGAACCAAATCTGGATGAATTTGGTAAATATGGGGCTAATTAACCATGTTTGTGTTCATTGTATAAGAGGAGGTTTCATTTTGGACCGTGTTTTGGGCAGCTTTTGGTTTATGTTAGCTGTGTACTATAAATACATTCACGTATCATCTATTATCAGAAGAGAAATTAACTTGTTGTTCCCATTTTGCATAATGTTTTTCACTTCTCTTTTTGCTACTGTTTTTGTATAGATGCCATATTCATCCATATCAATCACCAAGCTTTTCACATATACAATTCAGATCAAGGTAATTGTAACATCTGTGTATTCATCTAGCTCTGAGTGCTATAGCCAGCTTATCTTTGGCGTAGAGCTCTAAGATTTTTATGATTTAAAATGATCTCAAACAGAGTCATGATGCTAGTTGTCTAGGGAAATCGGGGAGAACTGTCATGTTGTATGTGAATTTCTATAGGAAATACCCCTGCTATTTTGAGTTCCATATTTTTTCCCAAGCTCTTTTGATAACAATAGTGTAAACACCTCTTGATTTGTAATTTTTATTTAATGAACAAATTTTATTAGCTCTTTGTTTGAAAAGGTGTGCTTTTAATAGTCAGATTGCTGAAAATGCCGTGTATTCAGATTGCTGAAAACCCTATATTTCTATATAAATTTTGGAATATTTGCATAGCTAATTAGAGTGGAACTGACATTGAAGAGGCCGCATGAATAAAAAATCAGAGGATGCATGCAATTCAGAGGCGCGTGATTGCAGAGCATAGCTGGTATCATATCACTAGCAGAGTAGAGATAAGTCACATAATTGCAAAGCAAAAGAGTTGAGCCATGAAGGTTTATAGAGCCAATAGGATGTGAAATTTCAAGGTTTGTGCATGTCTGTTACACTGATTTTATATGTGGAATCATTGCTGAGGGTTCCTGATCATCATGGAAATCCTTGGTGTCAAAAATTGGACTGCAAGGACACCAAAAATTTAGTACAACAAGCTTTCCAACAGAATATCCTAAATTGAGGAATACTGAATTGTGGTCTTCATCCACCACTCCTCATTTTCAGCATCTCTGGAAACTGTTCTCATAATTCAAAATAAACAATCATAGTTGTTCATTCAGCACAAACACCTCAAAGAAGAAACAAATCAAGAGTCTATAAAAAAGCAGGTGGAAGAGCAAAATGTATGGGTCCAAGTGGTTAGAGGGGCTTAGAAACCTCCTCTTCTTGTTGTTATGGCTGTCCAGGCCAAATTTGATGAGGAAATAGGCTTGCCATGCCAAAGTGCTAACCTCCGTGTTTGTGGACTTCCCAAACCTATTCAGCCCATACAAGCTGGTCACACCATTCAAGATTCTCTAGGTTTGAATGAGATTGCCCTAGATAGAGCTTGGTCAACTCCAAATAACACCCTTGTTATTGGATTTCGGTCTAGTGAAGAGTGCTTACAAGCCCTTAGAGCTAGGACATTGCTCTTTGCTCCCCCAATTTTTTTTTGGTTGTCAGTCTCACATGACTTTAGGTGTAGGAGCTTCAGAGAAATTGTTCTTTGGTTATCCTTGCTATAAAGGAGAACAAATGAATTGTTAATAGAGATTGCAAGGCTATTATTTGTGATTCCCCCCACCTTAGTGGTGGTCATGCATGAGTTTGCTTGCATGATGGTTTTGATAGGTCTAAGTTGGTGGAGATAATGTCTCCATTACTTGTTAGAATTGTAGTGGTTTTGATTGGTATTCTCTAGGTACTTCTTATGATATTATTACTTCATAGGATATCATCTTTCTTATTGAGATTCATGAGAGCCTTGAGCAAGCTCTCCTTATAGTCACAAGTTATGTTTGGCCCTCAACCTTTTGGTGTGAGACTTCTAGACTAAGGGGTGTTTGTGGCTCAAGTGGGGTAGCTTGCCTTTCCTTTCAAAACTTTTAGTTCAAGATGTCTTGGTTGGCCTTTGATTCACATTCTGGATATTTGTGGTTCTAGGTTTGCAAGGGCTTGCTCTTGCTTTGGTATCTTTTCATTGTTGCATGCTATTTCCTATTGGCCTCTTTTGACTATGCTGTGCACATTGAGGAAGATCCTTACCTTGGTCTCTATCTAGGCATTTCCTATTACTCTTGCTTGAGTGATGCTATTCTTCTTGGTTAATTTAATGCTTGCATCAAGACCCACCAAACGCCCATTCATGATCTTGTTGATGATGCATTTTGTTGTTAAGAGTTGGATGCAAATGAGTTTGGATTTTTGAGAACTTTGGTTGACAAAATTAACCCTTCATTGCTTATGTTAGATACCTTCTTTGGCTTGAAAATTCTTAAAGAGTCCACATTCTTAACGGGCTTTCCTTTTCTGCAATTCTCATAGATTCACTTGATTGCCTCATGGTGGTGGTGCTAGTGTTATTGATTATGTTCTTGGTAGATCTTTCATCTTTCATATTTAGGACCTCTTTGTCTCACATTTGCTTGGCAAACAATGATGTTTTAACCTTGACCCTCTATGCTCCTCCCCCTCCCCCCAAGTCACCAATACTTGTTGCACAACAATCCATTTTGATTATGAGTACTCGGTTGACAATTCTTTTGTGGCTTTCACAAATTATTTCAACTTCTACTTCTTTCCACCTTCCATTATTGTTGCCTTGTATGAGTTTATCTCAATATTCTTTTGAAGGTTGCCCTTGATTCCTTTTCACACATAGTACATTCAATTGTATACCATGTTCATGGTTTTTGCTTTATGAATTGTTGGTTTGACAATAAGTATAAACCCATGCATGGGAGACTCTGTTTTATCCTTGCTCACAACCCTTATTCCATTTTCACTGCTTGTAGGGGTTAGTGCTATTTCTTTTGGTGTAAGAAAATTGAGGTTTTTGTGTAGGTGAAATAAGCTTATTCTCCCATTACTTCCCCAAGGTCTTTTGGCATACCGTACTCTCAAGGAACACCTTCATTGCTCATATCACCTTGTTTGTTTGGGTCTTAATATAATTCTCTTTATGATATCCATAATAAACCCAACAATAGAGTCCCCTCTTCTCTCCTCATCACTTGTTTCCTATAGATTGCATCTAAAGAGTTATTTTCAAGATTTTGCTCTAGTGAAGTAGTTGATTGTGAGGGGCCCCAAATAGAGTTTCTTAAATATGGTGTGGATTAATTTGCCTACCCCATTTCATAGTTTGTCAATGAGGTTGTTCATTTTGGGTTTCCCTCTACTTGGTCACATGTTATCCTCCCCATTCTCAAATTTGTGGATGGTTCTAACACACGATTATAGGATTATTATGATTAGGTGTACTTTAGTGAAACTCTATGCCATAGTACTAGACATGTTGCTTTTTGAGGTGTTAGAGGACAAGCATTTTGAGCAAGCTGGTTTTATGAGAAATTTCCAAATTGTTGACCACATCTTACTTCTTGTGTTATGATTGAAAGAGTCTCATCATTAGTCTTCTAAAGTCTTTTGTTGCTTTTTGGACTTTAAGAAGGGCTTTGATTCTAGCTTGAGGTTTTTTTGTTCCAAAATTTGTAGGAAAATGTATTTCTAATGCTCTCATTATTGCCATCTTGTGGCTCTATTAGACAATTGTTGGATGATTGCAGATTCCTCATTCCCTTTTTGACTTTGTCAAATGTATTATTGGAGTCAAACATGTTGACCTATTTCTCAAACCCTTTTTGGTATCTATGTTGATGAGCTTGAGAATTTTCTTAGACTTCACTCGTGAATGATGGTTGCTTGCTTCACCATGTTGTGATTGCTATATTGCTCTTTGCAAATGATGTGGTTCTCTCTCATTCCCTTGATGGCTTGCAAATACAATTAGTTTTCCTTTCAAAGTTTTGTGATCTTTACCATTTTGTGGTCAACCTTAGTAAAACTAATGTAATGGTCCTAAACACCAAGTATGTTCTTTCTAAGTTTCATTTCTTATACAAAGGTGTGGTTTGATGGAAATCACTTCTTCCACCTATCTAGGGGTTTAGTTTACTAGTTTTTGTCATTTTTTATAGCTAGCCTCTGTCTCTTGTCTTTGCTCTTTGTTCTTGAGTGATAATGCTTTAGTACATTATAGGATATCCTTGTGAAGATGTGCCTCTTTGATGCAATGATTAAGCCCATATAGTTGTATGGTTTTTGAGGCTTGGGGTCTTAGCTTCGGGTCTTGTGATGGGCTCAGATTGAGAGGGTTTATATGATTATATTTGATTGTATGATCTAGTGCAAATCTATAGTTCCTTAGTGTATTGTCCAATCCAAATTTGTTCACCTCTAGTGTATCTTTAGAGTCACTAGTTTTATACTATGACTTAGATTTGTTATGTGACTTTTTCCCCAAGAGAAGAGAAAGTTATGAAATAACCCTTTAAAATTAAAAAGGGAGATTGAAAATAAAGGATAGTATGATCCTTTGATTAAAAGGGATATTAATAAAGCATGTGTAAAAACTCTCTTAAAAAAGTGGACGAATATTTATTTGTTTAAATAATTATTAAATGCATCCTTTGTGAAAGGGTGTGATGGTTTGGAAACCACCTCCTAAGACTTATATAAGCATTCATGTGAGGCTTGGCAATTATGGAGAATATTCAAAGAAGAACATTCAAAGAAGAGGAATGTGGTTGGTGAGCTATGGACAATTGGAGAAGGGGGCACACCGTATGTGTGTGTCCAACTTAGGGTACAAAAGTGCACTTAGGACCATCCTGGCTGAGGCTTGGGTATTGCATGGGTGTTGAGCATTGTACCAAGGGAACCAACACTCGCGTAGAGTGGTAAAGTACACTTATTTCCCCTAGATTGCTCCATAGCAAGAGTCGGTACCACTGACATCTTCCTAGGGTGAGAGTAGCTTTTCCAAGTGCTATTATTTAGATAAGTATTAAAACCATTGATCCTAAAATATATTGAGAATATTAATTATATGCCTTGGTGTTAATGTATATGAATTATATGGATGTGCATTCAATTTATTATGTTAACTATCTAATTTGGAATTTCTTACTAAATTATCACATATTGTCTTTTGCATTGGTTATTCACATCTATTTTAATAATATTGCAGCTTGTAAATTATCTTCACTCTAATATTTAATCCACTAAATCTATTGCTAATACTTAAATAACTTCGGAGAAAAAGTGACATTACATTTGGTATCGGAGCCTAATGATTGGGCCTTACTATATTCAAAATTTCCTTTATCTTTAGAAATTTCATTTAACCAATGTGTAAAATGATCCTTGTGTACCTAGCATTATATGATTTCTAGGTAACATTTGAATCATAAGACTTAGATTCTATAAAACCTAACTTATAGCCTTTGCCCATATGCTAATTTGTATTTCTCTATTTGTTCATTGAAATTATTGAAAATATTAGATCATAAATGTGTTCGTATTCATGTTCATATTTAAAAACTTATCTAGAGCTAACCTTACTTTGAGATCCCCTATTTATACCTAGACTCAACTTAAGACATCATATCCATAAATCAACCTAATCATTTTTACAAGTCATCTCTAGTTTTATAAAACAAATTATTTAACACATAAGTTATTGTAACCATTCAATAATAATTGAGTTTTATTAAAAATTGTCTTTAAGAATTGAATCTTATATAATATAAAAAAAGCAATTTTATAGAACTCTTGATAAACTAAAAATCAAAATAGTTATAAAAATAAATCACATAATACTATAATCATTAAAAGTAATCATCCCTAATTATATTAGAGAAAAATGATATTAAGAGATTATAATCTATATATTAGAAACAAACAAGAAACCTATACATATGTATGGGGCAAGAATGTATGACTTGTTGGACTTATAGACCACAAAGCAAGAACTTTCACGTATCACACAAAAGATGTATCTTTTAAATTAAAGGACATGATCTATTTTATGTTTCCCTTCCCTCATAGAGGAACTTGTCAAAGATCTTTATAAATTAACACTTAAACTTAGAATAAGAAAGGATGAGTTAGAGGAAAGGACCCCATATTTGTGCATGTTCCAAGAGTTGTGATAACATTTGTTTATATAATGCCCAATATTTTTAACAATATTGGACCAATAGTTGCGACTTTAAAGTTGCTAGTGTTGATGATGACTACCCATAATTAAATGAAATGTATTCCTTAGATCTAAAAAGTAACAAATCATGTGATGCCACATCAACGCCCAATAAAACATGATGTAAATGCACAAGTATCGGTCTCACTTTTTTTGGGCCTTTTTGAACACCTTGACAAAAAGCACTGATCTGGCCTTGAAATTGTAGTTGACTTGCCAAGTAAGCTGCTGTAAAAAATTGGGAGTGATTTGAAATTTCCACGTAAGATTTTGAGAAGCGCAAAGTTAGAGTGCTCAACTACTAGAATTGGATCCTCTCCCTATATAGAAATAATCTTACCTGGTAACTTTCGAATACGGGAAATGATGGTGCACCCAAAAAGATAGAGCACAAACGGTGTACAAAGAAGAATGTGGTATCTGTCAGGATATCAGGCATATGCACCATACTATCACTGATAATGAATATTGGAGACATTCAATTGGTAGGAAATCAGACATGTACATTTCCCATTCACATGGATCTAGGTATGTCACATTAAACTGTTAAAAATTGTCTGAAAAAATCAAAATTCATAGTTCGATCCAACCGTTAATATACCTTCAAATGCCCACAAATGTCTGGAAAAATGTAAATAGTCTCCATTATCAACAACAAAATGTGTTTGATCTTTTATGTTGAGCACAAATGTCTTTACATTGACTAGAGGTAGAGTTGGAAAGATAAAAATGAGAAAACATTTATAACGTGGACTCAAATTATAACTTCCTAGGTTCAAATATCTTGATCACCATCCCCCAACAGTACATAAGCCAATGCTTCTGATTAAATCATAGGAATGAAGTATGGAGAAAATTGATATATAACAACTAGTGAATGAACCATATTCCAAATCCACTTAGAGATCTCCTTTCAAATAAATTCCACTTGTGAATGTCAATATCAATCAATGCAAGGTCTTTAAATTAGTAAGTGTTTACACGTGATGATTGAGATGTTAGTTCATTATAATATATGATAGAACTTTTAAGTTCCTTCCTTCCTTCAGAATCATATCATGTTCATGAGAAGAACTAATAACATATGATACTTCTTCTGAGGAGGGTGACCCTCTTGTTCCTCCTTTGGTGTCTGAGGTCTTCTAGGCTCCTCTTCCGACTATCCCTCCCGTGGAACCTTTGTTGCCTCAATCTGTTGTCGCTGTCTTGGCGGAACCTAGTTGTCCCTCGTTGATTGACTCTGCTGATCCTTTGGTTGCTCCTGTTTCCTCTTCTACGCAGTTGGCTCCTTCGCTATGTGGTGGCTCCTTGCCTGGGGTGGCTATGGTGGACCCACTCCTCTTGCCCTACTTAGAGGATGTCGATTCCGAGTCTTCCTGGTCTGTTGTGCTGAGGAAGAAGAAGGGACTCCCCAAATCCGTCGCTTCTTCACGGCCTAGGGTTTTGGGAGTCAGACCAGTCCCCTCAGGTTCTGGGGTTGTCTAGTCCTTGTTTGCTATTCTATAGCTGTTGGTCAGTTGTTTCTGTTTCTTTCATAGTTCATGTTCTATTTGGAACTAGCTTCTTTTTGGCCCTGTGGGCTTTCTATGTGAAGGGTAGACCACCCTGTAAATGTTGCTTATCTTATCAAAAACTAATAACATATTCATGTAAGAAATAAATTATTGGCCATCTTTTAATACTAGAGTACTCTTTAAGTATCATTGATCATTAATATGCAATAATTATATAGGTCATTTGATCAACTATATGACATAGGCTTGTTAGTATTTTAAAAAAATGAAGTTATTAGTTTTATAGCTTATTTAAGGATGTGAATTGATTGATCAACAATTAGATGTGCGAACAACTAATGTGAGTCCAAATTTTATAAAATAGAGGTCTAAATGTCAAATCATTCATACAATACTTTAATTTATTTATCAATGTTCTATAGGATTAAAAATAATGATAACTTATAGTACTTTAAAATATCCATGGAATTTCAAGAAATATAGTAAGATGTCATGAGAAAAATAAATAAGAAATATAGTGAGATGTCATGAGAAAAATAAATAAATAAATGGATCTAACATTCTTTGGTTGAAGGTCGGTGCGTGCGCGCTTTTATTTTTTGAATTTTTGCTCCTCTGTTACTCGATGAATCAGCCTGGAGGGGGCCCCATGAGGGATCGCCCACCAAAGCAACCTGTGGTATCTTTGATTAACGCTGCCTCTCTAAGTGGGAGAACTAAAACTCCCCCGTGCATTGAGCATATTCTGTTGTCTGGGGGATTTGAACAACCCTGTTTTTTCTCTTGAAGGCAAGACTTGTGTTCGTCCAGATGCCCAAACGACCTCCTATGTGGAAAAGCTTGTTGGGAGTCAAACTTCGATAAAGACACCTTTGAATTCCATGTCGACTTTTTGTATTGTGGTGGGGGACAAAGTGGATGTCCCAGATGCAATCTTGAATGACGCCTCGGAGGGTTTGAAGATGTCCTTGGTGGGGAAGTTTTTCGTGGGACAACCCAATATAGATTAGGTACGAAAATAGGCCTTTGACACTTGGAAACTTAAAGGCATCGTTTCTATAAGTGCTATGCCCAAGGGTCTCTTTTTGTTTACCTTTGTTATCCCTAAGGATTTGTTAAAGGTCCTTACAGGTGGACCGTGGGCTTTTGATAGTGGTTTAAAAAATATTGTCTTTATGCAAGTGGAAACCAGGGTTTGATGCCTTTGCTGATTTGGGGAAAGTTGCTCCAACCTGGGTTAGGCTCCCTGGGTTGCCACTTGAGTTGTGGCACCAGAAGGTTTTTAAAGGAATAACCGATTCCTTTGGTTCTTTGGTCACCATTGACAAAGTTACCCTTCTTAAAACAATATTAGTCCATGCAAGAACTTGTGTTAATGTAGAGGTTAATACAGTCCTACCCACTTATGTGACTTTGAAATCCAAGTTTGGAAAATAGGTTCAGCCATTAGAATTTGAGAGGGCTATGGTATTTTGTCAGGAACGCAATAAATCTGGGCACTTACAGGATGCTTGTAAAATAGCTCCTCTTGAGCCTAAGATTCCCCAAATGGAGACACAAATGAATACTCCTTTGAAGTCTTTGTTGAACAATTCGAAGGAACAGGAAACCTCAACACCAAATAATGAATACTCACCGAAGAAGCCTTTAACCCAGATCAAGAAAATGAGATGAATGATACTTCCCCATCACTGGATGTTCCAAAAGATAATCTAGAAAGGCTGTTTTCAGAGGTTGCCAACAAACCATCCACCTTGCCATCTTCAAAGAAACTTTTGGATTTAGATAAAGAAAAGGAAAACAAGGGAAAAAATTCACCTCCAACACCTTAGGAAGAACAACACACTAAAGTCTAGGAGGAAGGTGAAATTATAAGCCAAAAATAACAACTTTTGATGCCAACTCAAGAATCCCAAGATCCTACCTTGAGGGAGGAGCGATCATCACAAAGAAAAGATGAGAAAGGATGGATAAATACCAAATCATGAAAAAAGAAAAAACCAGATGTGGGGGGGAATAGAAAAGTAGGCAGACCCCAATCAAAAGAAACAAGAATCAAAGAAACAACAAAAGATGTGGTAGCAGGGAAACAAAAGACCCTTGATTCACTAGAAGGGAACAAACTGAAAAGCAAGGGAGGTCGACCTCCCTCTTGGGGTAGTATCAACTTGATACTGCTCCTTAGCTCATTGAAAGTATGAAGATTTTTTCTTGGAATGTAAGGGGCCTTAATGGCCCATATAAACATGTGCTAAAAGTGTGCCTAGCTGAGGTGAAACTTGATATCCTCTTGATCTAGGAAACTAAAATGAACAAGGAAAGTTTCGCGAAAACCGTGAAGTGGCTTTGGCCTGGTGCTGATTATGAAACTAGTGATGCGGATGGGGCATCTAGAGGGATTGCTACTTGCTAGATATCTTCCCGGTTTGGTGGCAAGTTGAAATTTAAGAATAAGAACTGCCTCTTGATTTGTATGGAGGATGGCGATACCTCTATTAAATGGAATATGGGTAATATCTATGGCCCCAATTCAAGGTTGGATAGGCTGGACTTATGGAATGTACTGGATGGAATTATGAAAAACAACAAAGATTATCTATGGATGCTTGGAGGTGATTTTAATTTCTCGCTGTACCCTTCTGAGAAAAAAGGAGGTCTTACTGACTACTTTGAGAATATGATGGATCTTTCAAAATTTCTTGATTCGACGGGACTAATGGATGTCCCTCTTATTGGATCTCAATTCACCTAGACTAATAGAAGGCAAGGAAATCAACTCATCCAAGTTAAGCAGGACAAATTTATGATCTCCTCTAACTGGAACATTATACAAAATATTTCTCTTACTGCCTCTCTTAGAACGGGTTCTGATCATAATGGTCTTCTTCTGGAATGGGATGATAAGGTGATTAAAAAACCTTACCCCTTCAAGTATGAAATCATGTGGCCCCTTCACCCAGAATTTAATTCTCTAATTGAGGAATGTTGGAACCTTCCTTGTGTTGGCACCCCAATGTTTAGGCTAACACAAAAATTAAAAATAATTAAGGAAAAGGTTAAAGGATGAAACAAGTACACTTTTGGAACATCTTTACTACTAAGAGGGACCTAAATTTGAAAATTAAGGAAGTCCAAGATCAAATGGAGGTAGGAAATTGTAATGGTGAGATCTGCATCAAAGAAAGGGAGCTTAGAGCCCAATGGCACAAAATAAGTAAGGAGGAAATTTTTTGGAAACAGAAATCAAGGATTCAGTGGCTTAAGGAAGGAGATAGGAACACTAAGCTTTTTCACCAATCTACTATGAAGCATAGAGGAAGAAACAAGATCAAATCTCTTACCACCTCTAATGGCAGCAAACTTGAAAGGGAAGAAGAAATAGCAAATGAAGTTGTCTCCTCAAATTATCCGACACTTTCAAGAGTCAACAATCTGGAATTGGATGAGTTCCTGCAGGTAATACCTAATGTTATCAAAGAGGAAGACCTGAAAGAATTAACTAAGACCGTCACTATGAAAGAAGTGCAGGTGGCTATTTTTTCTTTTGGAGCTTTCAAAGCTCCTGGACTTGATGGATTCACTCCCAGCTTCTTCTAGGTCTACTAGGAGATTGTATCTACATACCTCTTTAATGCTGTTAAAGAATTTTTTAGATCGGGAATACTATTGAATAAGATGAATACCACCTTTTTGACCTTTATTCCTAAGACCAATGAAGCCGCTTTAATGAATGATTATAGACCTATAAGTCTATGCAACACGACTTATAAGATTTTCTCCAAAATTATTGTCAACAAGTTGAAACTAGTCTTAGGAAAATTGATTGCTATTAATCAAAAGGGTTTTGTTTAGGGTAGACAAATATTGGACACAACTATCTACACTCATGAAATCTTGTACTCTATAGATTAGAGTTAAAAGCCAAGTATGGGTCTAAAATTAGACATTTCCAAAGCCTATGATAGGGTTTCCTATAATTTTTTATTTGTTTTGAAAAAAATTGGCTTCACTGGTAAATTTCTCAATTTGATAAAAGCTTGTGTCACTACCTCAAAGTACTCGGTCCTGGTTAATGGTATAGCCCATAGTTTTTTCTCACCTAGTAGGGGGTTGAGACAAGGAGACCCCTTATCTCCCTATCTTTTTGTCATTGTGGCTGAGGCTATTGGATGCAACATACAAAAACAACTTAATAATAGGTCTCTGAAAGGTTTTTGTGTTGCTTCTTCTTTAACCCCGGCCTCACATCAAAAAATTGTTGATGATACAATTCTTATGGGGGAGGCTTTGGTGGTTGAAGCTAAACAGTGGAAATCTATTCTGGATAAATATGCTAAAATGTCAGGACAGTGTATAAATTACCAAAAAAGCAAAATTTATTTTTTTAATACTAGCTTGCTCGTGAAAAATAAAGTGATAGGGATTTTGGGGTGTCAGGAAGTGGAGTTACCTACTACTTACCTGGGCCTACCTCTTTTCTCTAGAAAGCTAAATAGAAACTATTGGAACTATATAGTGGAGGAAGTCTAGAAAAAAATGGTTGGCTGGAAAGGCAACTTGTTGAGCTTGGCAGGAAAAATATAGCTTTTAAAGGCTTCTCTAAAAAACATTCTAGTCTATTATCTTTCAATGTTTAATATACTAGCATACATTGTTGAGAGAATTGAAACAATTCAAAGAATATTTTTATGGTTAGGGGTGGAGGAAAGGAAAAGAATGGCACTCATTAAATGGGATAAGGTGTGCATTTCAAAGAAAGGAGGTCTGGGAATCAGAAGATTAAAATTGTTCAACAAGGCTTTGGTGGTGAAAATGGGCTGGTTTCTCTTGGAAAATGAAAAAGACTGGGCTAAAATCCCAAGGACAAAATATCTTAAAAACAAGGATGTACGCTGTTTTCTAAGGAAGAAGGATCTTCCGCATGGATCTGTGTTTTGGAATAATCTTCTTAAATCTAGAGGAGTCCTGACTAGAGGTGTAAAAATGAGGATTGGGAATGGGCTTGATACTGATTTTTGGGAAGAATCTTGGTCCACACTGACCCCACTGTCAGCCTCTAAAGAACTCCAACAAATCAGAATGAGACTAAAAAGTGTTATTGGAAAAAAAGTTTCTAATTATCTAGTATGGGAAGGTTTGTGACCCAGGTGGAAAAACTTCAAAGACTACCTAAACAATGTTGTTCTCAAGGGAAGCAAACAACAAAATTGGGATGTTGCTATTGACCTGCTTATGAAACAAATAGGAAATCCCAATCTCTTCTCAAGAAACAGAAAGGATGAATGGATTTGGACAAAAAATGCTACTGGTAGGTTCTCGGTTAAATCAGAGTATGAGTCCTTGAAGCAACAAACTTTGGTTTTAGGATCTTTTGATTGGCTCAAGGTCTAGAAGAAGAACCTTATCCTGAAAATAAACTGCTTCTGGTGGACGGTAATACATGGTAAGATCCCCACTATAGACAATCTAAAGAAAAGAGGTTGGTACCTTGTCAATAGACACAACCTTTGTAATGAAGAAGATAAATCTATCATGCATTTGTTTTTTCAATGTTCTTATGCCCAAGAAGTTTGGGGATTTTTCCTAAATATTCTGAAGGTGGATTGGGTTTTTCCTACCAATATTCAAATGTTTGTGGAAGGATGGAGCTTTTTCCCTTATTCCCACAATATAATTAGTGATTTGTGGGGACATATTCCCCTGTTTCTGGCTTGGGGCTTGTGGAAAGAGAAATAATAGGGTGTTTAGGGATACTGCAAGGACTAGTAAGGAGCTATGTTTAATTTCTAAAAGAAAAATTCAAGAAAATGTGGAAAGTTGCACATATAATTAGGCTAAGAAAAAGCCAACACAACAAGAGCTAAGCATAAAACACCAATGGGAGCTCTCCCATGACCTAAATAATGTAAACTGGCTAAAACAACTTATTAGGAGTATTGTCTGGATTCCCCTAGATCCAGGATGGGTGAAATGCAACTTTGATGGTTACACAAAGGGGAATCCTGGAAGGGATGTTGGTGGTGGAGTTATACAGGATGATAAGGGTGCCTATTTGACTGCATACAACAAAGACTTAGGAACAACAACAAACAACTTCGCTGAGGTGTTTGCTATTTGGTTTGGAGTTAGACTTCTCAGATAGGAGGGGTATAGCAAGGTAACTATAGAAGGAGACTCAAAGTAGATAATAGAATATCTCAACAACATGGCGAATATTCCTTAGGAAATCAGAGATCTGTTGGAGGATTGCAAAAGTATGTTGCAAGAGATTCAATGTGTTAAAATTAGCCACACCTTGAGGGAAGGTAATAAGGTGGCAGATGTGATGGCCAACCTAGGAATAAATTAGGAAATTTTAATAAATTGGGACTTCAATAATCTGCCTAATCAAATTAAAGAAGTCTTAACGACAAACAGACTTACTGAAAAATACTCAAGTACAAAATTATGAAGATGGAAATTTTAATTATTAATAAGAGTGGGGGGGTGAGATGGCTTATGAGGATGTGGACCCCACAGAGGCAAGTTGACAATTTTATTGGATGTTGGCGGAGTCACGTTGTAAAAGGATTACCAAGTCCCGATAAAAGGAAAAGCCAAAGATGGAAAGGACGACTGGATGACAGTTGTTTGTACCTTGACATGAAAGATTTAATTAGGGAAATATATTGCATGAGGAAAAATCTCAAGTTTGATCTTCAATGTGACATATGGATTGGCGTTTATAACAATAATAAAAGAAGGACTAAAAGATGTGTTATCATTGCTAGAAAGGGAGGCGGAGCCATCTCTAGTAATAATGATGAAAGGAAAAAAGGTGATAATCGAGAAGTGAGCTCTTCTATGCATCGTAAAAAAAACCTTAAGACGAATGCATTTCAAATGAATAGTCATAGAATCACCATTAGAACTGAGAGCGTAGAATTACCTGTTGCTAGTGTTGAGGATGCCGAAGGTAATAGAAGTGATTTCCTTCTCATTCCTAAAAATTGCCATAGCCTAGATAGCACAATGGGAGGCCTAACGAAGCATACTAAGCCTCACAAATTTGATTCACTCTACAACAATGAGGAGCTCTGGGGTCTTTTTGAGTAGGCGGGTTTCACTCTGTATTTTGCTGCAATGGAGGGATACAATGAAAAACTCAACTACAAGTTTGCTTACGCATGGTGAGATGGTGAAGTTAATCTGGGCGGGCTTCAATTTAAGGTGGATGTGAAGCTGATTCCAGAAGCGATAGGTCTAGCTTATGAAGGAACAAAGGTTGCTAAGGTTAGCAATGGTAAGTATTAGGACTATTTTGAGAAGTTTTTTGAAGGAAAAAAAAAACCTGAAATATTTTAGAATGGTTACTCTAGGGTTAAATTTTTGCCTCTGTATCATAATGTTTGTTTCATTGTTATGAAATATTTTACCCTTTTAGGGCACTACCTATCCATCCATAGATACCACTTTCCCATCCTCAACCACATAAGACATCAGGAAAAAAAACAATTTTGCTTTCTTTTTTATTTTTTTCCTTGAGCCAAAGTCTTACACATGGGGCCAATCCACTGTTACACCAGGGCCTCATAAGAGCCATATGCAAATTTTTGATTTCTAAGACCCCACATAAAAAACATGTTCTTAAGTCAATTAAAGACCAAAAACCCCAAATCCCGGTGAAAATTGAGCTTCAGGAAGACATTCCCCACCCCAAGTCTAAAAAATCCAGTAAAAAATACCAAAGCCCTGATACTGCTATGTGGAAGGACTTGCTTATGATAACGCTTGAGAAAAGAAAGGATGTTTCGATGGAGATGGGGACTAAAAAGAAGAGGAAGTTGTTTCTGCATGAACTTGGGGAAGAGGTGGACACGATCACCATATAAGATGATAACAAGATGGAAGGCTCAAACCTCTGTGGAAGGAGGTCAAAGAGATTGGCTATGGAGGTGTTGAAAGGATAGGAAAGTAACAAAAATTCATAGATTCCTGAGGAGAAAAGTACTCACAGTCCACAAGAAAGTGTGGAAAAGAAAGAAGAGCAAGATATTGATTCCTCAACTGAAGAGATTCCTGATAGTTTGGGTGGCAACTTGGTTGAGGAGGAGGACTCGGAAGTGGAAAGTGAGGATGGTAATGGTGATGAAGATAAAGCGGAGGAGTCACAACATGAGATGGCTTGGGAGGAGGAGGAAGGAAATGCTACAAAAAATCTAGAGAAGGAAGAAAAAATAGGCAAAGAGGAAGGCACGGCTGAAGTTGACGAGAATGAGAGGATTAAAAGACTGGAGGAGAGGATGCATGTCTTGAAGAAAGGATGCATGAGAAGGTGGGGGACAACAGACTTCAAGCCCTCAAAGATGTGGTGACAAGTATAATTGAGGATAGACTGCAAGCTCTTGAGAAAGGTATGAAAGAACAAGGAAATGATAGTAGAATTCAAACCTTGGAAGAAGTGGTTAAGAGTGTGTTCTTGGTGATCGATGCTGTCATGAAGAAGGCAGTTATGGCTACTTTTTTCTAGTATGGGAAAAATAAAAAAATAGCAAAAGAAAAAAGTAGTGGGCAATGGCACGGACTTGGCTGGAAAGATGGAGCTGAAGGAAATAGTGAATGACACTTTTGAAGACTTGATGAATACTTGGAAGCTGATCAAGGAAGCATAACTTGGTTACTTCGCTATGTTTTTTTTTTGATGGTTTTTTCTATTGTGTTTTCTAAGACTGTTATTATTGGTAGTGGCCATTGGGGCTTGAACTTACATATATGTAATGCTATTTATATTTTAAGTAGGGACTCTATTATAGATGTTAATAAGTATTTGAGATGGATAGGGAAGGATGCTAATGATGCTAGGTTAAGGTATTTTGATTCCTATGATAGAACTGCTATGTATAATTGTATGGGAATTGGTTAAGCATTTTGTTTGTGGGAGGGGGGAAGTGTGGTGGGCTTCCTATTTTTGTTGTTTCTCACCACCTGCTGTTCTTATCATGATGTACTAATTCATTCGGGTCAGGGCCTTTCCCTGCTTAACCAATCAAAAACATTCTTTGGTTTGTTTGAGATAAACATTAGTTGGTTTGTTGGAGATGGAAAGACTTGAAAATTTATAAATTTTGAGTTAATATATTGAACTTTGTTAATAACACCTTTAGAAAAATAATCCATCAAAGAGCTTAACTAATTCTTGAGTTGAACAACTAGAGTTTATAGAAAGGGGCTATTCTAAAGAAGCAAGGAAAATATTTAGAATTATTTGATTGTGAAATTACGTTACATTATTTTGATCCTTGTGGTGGCACTAACCACATGTTATTTTTGTTAAGTTAGCATCAACAATAAAGGGTTTTGATAAACCATGTAGATTACAATATAGTATCATTCAGCTAATTTCCATTTGACTTTGTGACTATTTTGAGAAAATAGTTTTACCATGCTTGATATGTATATGTATATGTATATGCATATATCTATATATAAATATATATTTATATATATATACACTACGATTTCTTAAATATCTATTTTACATACATTGGGGCCCATTACCCATGGGTCTTAATTTCATTTTCACATCATAAAATTTGGAAAAAAAGTCATCTTGCATTAGTTAAAATAACACATTATTTTATATGACATAAAACTTATTTGGTTCTCTTATCCTTAGACATGGGGACATGTCAAATTTTTACAAGGGGAGAAACCACCTCTATTTTTTTAAAAATATACTCATTGCTCTTTCATGGTGCAAAAATGGTTATGTATAGTTATGCCATTGTAGACACTGAAAATATACTGATTGATCCTATACGCCTGATCTTGATCTTACTAACACTAGTTCATCCTGAATCATCTCTCTACTTTTCATTTAATTAAATAATATTTATTTAATTAAATTCATCACATTTCATCTCTTAATTAAATAAATCATTTTTTATCTGATTAAGTCATCATCTCCTATTAATTAAATAAATCATTTTGTTTAATTAATCCTATAGTCCCTCTTTTAATTAAATAATTCATTTTATTTAATTAATCTCTAAAGTCATCTCATTTAAATTAAATAAATTAATCTTTATTTGATTTAAAGCTAACACCATCCTCTTTAATTAAATAAATCAAATCTTTATTTAATTAAGTCTAAAATCATTATTCCTCATTTTGATTTATTTAAATCCAAAAATCTAAATCAAATGGTCAAATTAGCTAATCTCCTTTAAATTAATCAAATCCTGATTAATCTTTGTCTTAATCCATCAAATCCTCTAGATTTTGCAACTTGCACATGAAAATCAATTTAATTGATTTATAAATCATCTATTTTCATTCAAAAAAGGCATCAAAGATGGAATATTCCTCAAATTTGAAATCTCCCCCCTCTTTGCACATTCACCAAAATGTGCTCAAGCTTCCTCCATTCACATCTTGACAAGTGGCACTTTCACATTGGATGTTGAATGATCCCCCATTCATCCATTTTTCTCATTTCTTCATCTTGTTCTTCTATTTATAGAATTCTTCTCTTTGTATTTTGCATCCACAATTTGAGCAAAGTTATTATACTCAAATCCATACTCAAGCATAGCGATTCTCATCCATTTCCTCAAGTCTTAGCTAGGTTATGTAGAATTTTCATCATGAAGCTTCATTGAATCTTCAACAAAGTGGATTACTCTTCATTACCAATCTACATTGCATCATTGGAGTTGGGAAAGAGCCAATTTTCACATCAAATTGGCACCAATTCCCCCATGATCAAGAGTTTGCTTGTTTAATTAGGATTCAATCTATTTTATTTCTTTCTTATTGTGTTCTTCATTTCATTTCCTAATTTAAGCTTTGTAAATGGATTTCATGGGGAACTTAGATTCTAACTTTCATTTCCATCTTCTAATGTGTGTGTTTGTTATGTTTTGCAGGTACTAGGATCTTGGTTCATACAACCATATATGTGGGTTAGATTGACCAAATATGAGTTGTCACATTATATTTTATTGGAATAAGTCCTCTTGAATTAATTATCTCGAAATAGCACATAGCCTTAAAATTAACGCATATCCTTGACCTACACTATATATATTTTTATTTAATTGGATTAATCTTAGATTTTTACTATTTGGAATCACTATATTAAGGTATGGACATTATAATTTAGATTCTTGATTAAATCATAATAGATAGATGGTTATATCATTTTACAATACTATAGTGTTTCTTGAGCTTAAATAGTATGAAGTCATTCCCTATGGAATCCTAGAAGGGTTAGTTGTAACTACGATAATTTACACATAAAAATTAAAAATAAGACTAGCTGATTAGTGTCTAGTTAAATCCACCATTATTGATCTTGATTATTTTGTATAAACATACAAGTAAACACCATGTTAGTTCACATGAAGATGACTATTATATAACTCACCTTAGAATGGATCATAATATACATAGTGAACCTTTGGGTCATAAGTCATCTTATAAATGGACTTAAATAAATTTTTATATCTAAAATTTCTAGACTAATCATGACCTTGTGCCATAGATGTGAAGTCATAGTGAATTCCTACCTATACTTAGTGGGTGCTTGATGTTGTGGTCTATCATGTGTTGGAGTTTGTGAATTTAAATAGATTGAATATGATATTTTAAGAATTAAACAATACTTTCAATAACTAGCTTAGTATTAAAGATTGTGGATTTTATAATATTAATATCATGGCTCATCAACATAGAAGTTGCGAAATAGTCATAAAATCCTACTTTAGTAATTTCCCCCTTCCTTACAAAACCTCCTCATAAGATAAATGATGTAATAGTTCATTTTAGAATTAATTATGGGAATGATAGTTAAGCCTAACTCTTTCCTTCAAGAGGTTTGTGGTGATCTACCCACCCTTTTGTCATTATATAAACATGTGCATACACATTGTTATTACAAGAATGCAAGATGTTCCTACATAATGTTTAATTACAAGAAACTCTTCAAATTTATATAATCCAATTGTCAAGTAGAATCTTAATATAGATTTTCCCACTTAATACAAATTTGAATGAGTCCCATCTCACAGAAAATGGGCCTTCATGTGTCAACAATATTCAAGGGATGGGTTAGCTATAGATACTGAGTGAATTCTAGTTACATTAAATGAAGGATTAGTTGTAATGTTTCTCTATGAAGTTCCTTATGCATGTTAATAATTTACTATTGTTCTATTCATGTTGAGATGCCTAGAAAGATTACCATGTTCTATTCTATTGTATGTTGTTATTGGACTTGATCAAACCAATAACGTTGTACATGTGTCTTATAAAATATTTTATACGAAAAGAGGATACTCATGTAGTCTGAAATGCATGATTATCATCTTAACATATATTTTGCGTATATAGATTATATAGCTCAATGATGAGTGACTACATAGTATGGGATATGCATGTCATTCACTAGATACATGTTATGTCAACACATGAAAATAATTTTGCAAATTTAATGTTGAAGTTACATTTAATGCTTAAAACATATATATTAAGAAAATGGGTTACATGAGAGAAAATTGATAAAGTTGAAATATATGTATAGAATAGCATTAGTTTCTTCCATTGTAAATTCTTAATATGTATGTATGTATAGTTCTTGTCATTGGAAAAATTATTAAAAGAAGAAAAGGATATAGATGAAGTAAATATATATATAGAAACATTGTGAAGAATAGATATATTCAATATCGGTTTCTTTGATTATTGATTATGTGTTTTCTGAATGGTGATACAGATGCATCTCATGCTCCTAAGGACAACATCTAATTTACAAGGGGAGAAATGTTATGTGATTTTTTTCCCAAGAGAAGAGAAAGCTATGAAATAATTCCTTAAAATTAAAAAGGGAGATAAAAATAAAGGATATTATGATCCTTTGATTAAAAGAGATATTAATAAAGCATATGTGTAAAAACTCTCTTAAAAAGGTGGAAGAATAATTATTTATCTAAATAATTATAAAATGCAACCTTTGTGAAAGGGTGTGATGGTTTGGAAATCACCCCCTAATGCTTATATAAGCATTTATGTGAGACTTGGAAAGTATGAAGAACATTCAAGGAAGAAGAACATTCAAAGAAGAGGAATGTGGTTGGTGAGCTATGGAAAATTGGAGATGGGGGCACACCATATGTGTGTGTCCAACCTAGGGTACATAAATGCACTCGGGATTGTCTTGGCCAAGGCTTAGGTATTACACGGGTGTTGAGCATTGTTCTAGGGGAACCTGCACTCATGTGGAGCGGTGAAGTATGTTTATTTCTCCTAGATTGCTTCATAGCAAGATACAGTACCACTGACATCTTCCTAGGGTGAGAGTGACTTTTTCAAGTGCTATTATTCAGATAAGTAGTAAAACCATTGATCCCAAAATATATTGAGAATATTAATTATAAGCCTTGGTGTTAATGTATATGAATTATATTGATGTGCATTCAATTTATCATGCTAACTATCTATTTTGGAATTTCTTACTAAATTATCACATATTGTCTTATTGTCTTTTGCATTGGTTATTCACATCTATTTTAATAATATTGCAGCTTGTAAATTATCTTCACTCTAATATTTAATCCACTAAATCTATAGACACATAAAAATGACCTAGGCTTGCAAGCTCTATTGTCACCATATTTCTTCTTGAAATAATTGAAATATTTAATTATGTCCTTGGTCCACTTTCGACTATTAATTAAATAATTCATGTCTTTATTCTTCTTGATTATTATATTTGAATGCGTCACTAATTGTCTAATATCTTTCCATAATTAAATAAATTCATAAATTTATTTAATTATCTTTGTCCACTAATTCCTCCTGATTATTTAAATAGATAAATTTTATTTATTTATTTAAATACGTCATTAATTCTTAAAAGTTTTCTTATAATTAAATAAATTCTTTAATTTATTTTTTCCACCTTGGCATTTTCCCCATTTTAAATTATTTATTTAAAATGGTACCACTTTCTAATTTTCCCTCTTTTAGTAAATAATTCAAATTAATTATTTACTGTCACATGACCCCACGTTTTGAATTAAATCAATTTTTAATTCAAAATAGCCTTTTTTCCTCCATAAATCAAGTAATTTCTAATATTATTTGATTTTCCAGTTCTCTTTTTTTGTGCCATTCTTATCTCCTTTTCACATGCATTGTCAACTCTTGATTTGATTTTCTCAAATTCAATCTTGTCCACTCATTTCAAATTTGACCTAATGTTGCTCTAACCTTAATTTTGGGTTGTCATGTTGAATCTTGTCCATTTATTCTAGGGCACTTGTTAATCTTCAATCTTGGCCATTCATCCAAAATTGCATTTTCTATAAAATGGCAATTTTGGTCTCATTTGTACATCTCATGCAATCTTGTCATTTCATGCTCTTGAAATTTCATGTCATTGTAGCTCTTGTCTTAGGCATACTTCATCATTCTTGGCATTTTGGCATACTTTATTCATAGTTCATAGTTGCTTACTAGTTGCATAGTTGCATAGTATTGCATTTTGTCATCAAATCCTTCAACATTTTCTTTGGTCTTGGCATTGTCACATATTGCTCACACAAAATCTAAGGGAAAACTTCATATTGCAGCAAA